>OY755217.1:8491411-8668895 GCA_963576765.1 Draba incana
ATACCATCTATCAACGAGTCTCGAACCAAGTCACCATTTCTCCTTCGTATCTTGTGTCTCTCATCTCTCGAATTGACGATAAACAATTCGTAATTTGCTTATCTATAATACTCGTGAGTTTAGTCAATGTTCTTGAAGATTATCCATGTCTCCGATTGTTTCGCTCCTGCCAGATTGAATGAAAAGAGAATTAAAAAGCATATCGCAATAGAAACAATTGTATCTTATTTTGCGATGACGTGTTCAAGATCTCTTGGATTCGGTCCCAATTGGTGGTGTAATTAGAAGCTAGGAGATTACGAACCAGTTTTCTCCACACTGTCTCTGTATACCTGCTTTCGATATAGAGATGATTCTGTGTTTCTAGAGATGTTTGACATAGAGCACAAGTTGTGTTTGCTCCAACGTTCCACAATTTAAAATTTCAATGAATTTAGGTTCATTCGGTTTTGAGTTTGGTTCGATTACAAGGGGAAAAAATACGGTTTTGGTTTTGGTTATTTGGATTTAGAATAATGAAACCAAACTGTCGATTAACAAATTTGGATGTCGTTATGGATATTATAAAAATAAATAAAAAACATCGTTTTTAACCCATTGTGTGCCAGCTTACATCAGTTTTTACTATTGACATCTTTTATATCTAATAGGGTTTATCAATCTCCAAATTCCAATATTCAAAATTCCAATGATCTACGTTGTACCTGCTTCCGCGATTGTGATCATTCTAGTAGTATTGTGCCTGATTTGTGTGTGCAGAAAGAAAAAGAAAAAGAAACCAAGTCGTGTGGAAGGTATTTGAAGAGACTCTCATCAAATTAAAAAAGTAAATTACATGTATATATTGACTATCACATGGTTTATACTACTGAATATTTATTTCCACAGATATACCACCTTCACCAGTTTCATCTACTTGTAAATCTGAAGCATCGATCAAGACGGAAAAGAAAAAGTTTACATATTCTGAGGTTACAAGAATGACAAACAACTTTGAAAGAGCTCTTGGTGAAGGAGGCTTCGGTGTTGTCTATCATGGTTATTTGAATGATTCAGAGGAAGTAGCTGTTAAAGTACTCTCTGAGTCATCATCACAAGGCTATAAACATTTCAAGGCAGAGGTATATATGTCATCGTTTAAATCCTCCGCAAAGTCGTATACAAATTAGTTATTTATGTGAATTATGTGATCTATATATATTTATGGATCATGCTAAGCTAATGTTTTTCATATGTTTGTTAATTGTTGGTATGCAGGTTGAACTTCTTATGAGAGTTCACCACAAAAACTTGGTAAGCCTTGTCGGGTATTGCGATGAACGAGGTCATTTGGCTCTAATCTACGAATACATGTCCAACGTAGACTTAAAACATCATTTGTCAGGTGAAAGATGTATATATATTTACATATAACATTGGTTACATTATTTATTCTTCTGTTATTAAGAAAATTATATGATATCTGATTTTGATGATGTACTGCAGGAAAACACGATGTGGCTATTTTGAAGTGGAGTACGCGATTAAGAATAGCCATCGATGCTGCACTAGGTTCCTTCTAACTCAAAAATTGTTCTTAAACCTTAATCACTTTGTTTGTTTAAACAAAAGGTTGTGATCACTGAACATTGAATTAAACACTAAATGGATGGTGGCCTAATGATATTGAGAGAAATTCTTAAGTTATGGTCACTAGTTTATACTTCGGAGGAGTGATTTACGCCTTAAACGTTGTATTATCACGGCTGATTCCGGGCACCGGAGGAGATTATGGGTCAAAGATCCAAAACTCCCGTAGTTTATCCCAAAAGAAAAATATTGGTTTAAACCCTACCAAAACCAGTCATGAAACATTTATAATCTATTTTCCACAATTTGAAGATTTTGTTATAATGATGATGTGGTGATATGTTTGAATTCAAAATATTTGGATATTATTTGTAAAACATCCTTTTGGATTCTTACTACAATCTGTAAATATTATTCATATAAGAATTTGCTAATATTTCTAGGATTGGAATACTTGCATATTGGATGTCGTCCGTCGATGGTACATAGGGATGTCAAAAGTACAAATATATTGTTGGACGAGCAATTGACTGCCAAAATTGCGGATTTTGGGCTTTCAAGATCTTTTCAACTCGGAGATGAATCTCATGTTTCGACGGTTGTTGCTGGTACCCCTGGGTATCTTGATCCTGAGTACGTATTTTTGTATAATAACTTGAATCTTTTAGCCGTAGCTTGTCTATTTTTAATATTAGTTAGTACAGTGAACACATATGAATTAAACAACATATTCTTGCTTTGGTAGATATTACAGAACGGGTCGGTTGGCCGAGATGAGTGATGTCTACAGCTTTGGGATTGTGTTACTGGAGATGATGACAAACCAAAGAGTGATTGACCAAAACCGTGAAAAGCGACACATAACAGAATGGGTGACGCTTGTGGTTAACAGAGGAGATATTACCAGGATCATGGACCCTAATCTCCGCGGCGATTACAACTCAACTTCTGTTTGGAAAGCTCTTGAATTGGCTATGTCATGTGCAAACCCTTCTTCAGAGAGGCGACCAAGCATGTCCGAAATTATTAGCGGACTAAAAGAGTGTCTAACTTCGGAAACCTTGATGAGAAATAAGAATCAAGACATGGACTCTGATAGTTCCCATGAAATTACCATGAACTTTGATACCTCGGTTTTCCCGAGTGCAAGGTAGTTTTTGTAAAGAAGACTCATTTACGCTGATGTATAGTTGCTCCTGGTATGATTACTCTTGTTTTGAGACACCATTCTAACCTAAAAAACATATGAGGAATACCCTTGTGATCTCTTGTTAATCTCTTTCGTATTGGGGAATAATTGTTTAGAATTTGTGCAGTTACCATCCACATTTGTAATCGTAAGCTAATTCTTTCTCAAAAAAATATAGCCAACAATGATATTGTTGCAACTAATTATCACTTGAATGTTTTTGTTGCATATGGGTTTGTGCATGGTGAACAGGAGGGGACAAATGCCATTCATCACCATGAAATACAAATGTTGTTCAGGACAATGAATGGAAAATTAATAAATGTTTTTTTTGAATGATGTTGCAAAATTGTTAAATATATATATGTATATATATATTTTTTGTTCTTCTTCTTGTTCTTGTTCTTCATTAGAGAGAGATTAAATAGTAAACATTTGCTAAGAAATCGTTTTTTCATTGGTTCTTTAGTAGTTTACTGATATTCAAGCCCGGCTCAAATTAAATATGGGCCTTGTGGCAAAAAAAAAATTTGCCAAAATTTAGAGCTTTTTCTGTAAATTTTATAAAATTTAAGGATTTTTTTATAAGTAATTAAAAAAATTAGGATCTTTTTTGCAAAAAAATCAGCTGAAAATCTGGGCCGGTGGGCTCTGTGCACTTGCACAGATATTGATGTTGTATTTATCTAAGCAATACTTCTTGTATTTATCCAAGCAATAACGAAGTATGTTCGTTACAAAAATACAAATACATTTTTCTAGTTGCGCAACAATCCAAAAATGATTTCACAGTAACTTTTAAAAGATAAAAATACCCTTGTATGAAGTTTATTATGGGCCAATTTAGGGCTACAAGCCCACAACAGAAGCCAGACTTTTGAGACAAAACAGGTTCAGATTTAGTCTCTCTTCCTCTGACGCGAATCAATCACCAGGTAACAAGAGAAGTCAGAGAGAGAGAGAAAAATGAGATTGTTCGATCCATGGCCAGTGTTCTTCAAGAGGGAATGGAAACGTTGCTGGCCATTCCTCACCGGTTTCGCCGTCACCGGCGTCCTCATCACCAAGTTAACCGCCGGACTCACTGGTAATAAGTCGTCGGATCTCACTCATAAACACCAAATTTCTCCCCTTTTATCCTTATTTTATGGACTCAGATCGGATATATCATCAGATCCCATTGTGTATGTTGTCTTTGCTTAATTGTGATTTTGTGAAACCCTAATTTTCGGAAATGTTGATTATATACGCAGAGGAAGATGCCAAGAACTCCAAGTTCGTCCAGCAACACAGAAGGTAAATCCAAAAAAACTCACTTTGATTGGCTTTCGGATTTCCTATGTTCCAAAATTGTGTTTTGCCTAGAACTGTCTATTAGGTGCATGAATCTCAGTTTGATTTCCCCTTATGTTGTTCTTATAAGTATGTGCTGATAAATTGATTTTATGAAATTAGATACTTATAGAGCCTAAAGATATCAAATTTTTTTTTTTTTTTTTTTTTATTACAGGTGATTTGCAGAAGCTTAATAATATGTTGAAGCTAAGAGGCACATACACTTCAATGGATGGATGCTTCAACTTCTGAACATGTTCAATAACAAGAAAGAGCATTATTCTATATACTCTGGATTCTCTTTTTCTTTTTTTTCTCCCAATTTTGCGAGTCTTAAATCTTAACATTAAATTCTTCCCATATGTTTGGAAATGGATTTATCGGCACCTTTTTCATACTGGCTGCCTCCCTAAATCAAATCAAATAAGGCTGGCTATGTCTCCCTAATGAAATCTTAACATACCCTCTGTTCCTAACCAATCATTAGCTCCTAATTTTTTGCTAGAGAGTTTGGGATTTAGTTACTTATCAACTTTTTATTCACTTTGTATTTATATAAGGGCATGTTCGTATGTTCGTTTGCTCATTTGGCATTTCCATTTGAATGCTCCATCTGAATGAATCATTTCCATTCAAACGAACCAGCTCGATTCATTCAAATGGTTTTTAAAAATTAGTCTAAATTTTAAGAACTCTTCAATTGATCCATTTGGATGATGCTCATTTCTGGCATTAAACGAACATCAATTCTCATCTCTATCCTGAAGAATTAGTTAAATGAACAAAACGCACATGCCCTAAGTAGCTCCAAAAGAATGAGCCAAGATACAATTGCAAATTTGTGAATGCAGATTTTGTAACTAATATTTGCTCTATACTAAGTAACCGCAAACACAATAGCAACATCACAAGACATAAGAAATCCACTTCTCCTTTTTATAAAGATAACTTTTGTTCCCCTATAATTCTTTATTTTCTCTACGAAGTTTTTTGACTGTCGAAAAGTAGAAACATATTGGTATATGAAGCCAACGACGTCTTTTGAATAGCACCATAGAAACTTGATAGTAGGATTGACTCAAAGTGCATTCACGTTTGCTTTTGATTGGTGATTAAGTCTATTTCTTGGGGACTTCAAGCCTTAGCCTGAAGTCTTCTTCCATGAGGGGAAGGCCTTCACGGAGCTTCACCTTTGGTTCCCATCCTAAAACTTCTTTAGCCTTTGTGATATCCGGCTTCCTCTGTCTTGGATCATCTGGTGTGTTCTCAACCATCTTTATCTCTATGCTCGGGTTTATCAGCTGCTACCAAACCACCATGTCATTTCCAAAACATGCAGGAATCTGAAAAGTACTTACTCGTATTACTCGGGAAACCAGACTCACCTCTTTCACTGTCTCAGCCAATTCCACCATCGTAAACTCACCTGTGAAACCAAAGATTGAGACACAAAGCATATGAAGAAGATATTGGTCAAATGAAGGAATGTTAAGGGGCTTACCTGGGTTACCGATATTGATGGGACCAGTGTCATCTCCTTCCATAAGGAGCATAAGTCCATCGACCATGTCAGATACATAACAGAAACTGCGGGTCTGTGTCCCCGGTTTCTGAACTGTCAATGCCTCACCTCGGAGTGCTTGAGCAATGAAGTTGCTCACAACACGCCCATCATCAATGTTCATGCGTGGACCATAAGTGTTGAAGATTCTGGCAATACGGATTTCTACAAAGAACAAACAAACACAATGTGAGAATTGACGACATTACAGGAAAAACACTGAAGTGAAAGCCTCAGGAAAATACAACTTACCGATTCCATGTTGCCTGTGGTAGTCAAACATCAAGGTCTCAGCCACACGCTTGCCTTCATCGTAACAACTCCTAACCCCTTTTACAATAGCAACCACATTATGAATTGACACGCATATACAAGATATGTATTAAAGAGTAATGAGTGCTTGAGCCTACCAATAGGGTTGACATTGCCCCAATAGCTCTCAGGCTGGGGATGGATGAGAGGATCTCCATACACCTCCGAGGTCGAGGTAAGTAAAATCCTGTTCAGAAGAAGAGTTAGTTAGTCACCAAGGAGAGAAAAGATCAACACAAGTAAGGAATAAAGAAAGGATCATTTTCACAAACCTTGCTCCAACGCGCTTGGCAAGACCAAGCATGTTCAGTGTGCCAATCACATTGGTCTTGATTGTCTTCACGGGGTTGTACTTGTAGAAGATTGGAGAAGCGGGACATGCAAGATGGTAAATCTGATCAACCTCGATCAACAGTGGCTCCGTAACATCTGTTGAACCCAAAAACCAAATATAAAAGACGACAATGTTAATCTTCTCGACCTAGGAAAAAAAGGCGGATATATTCGTTTCAAGACCATACCATGACGGATAAGCTCAAATCTTGGATGACCAATCCATTTCTTGAGGTTATCCTTTGAACCGGTGAAATAGTTATCAGCAACAATCACCTTGAGGAAAAAGATAAAAAACCATCAGAAACTGATCAAAGTGACGCATAAACCATTACGTATAGGATTCAAGCATTCAATGCGCAAACCTCGTTCTTTTCGTTTTCCATAAGCTTATCAACAAGGTGAGAACCAATGAATCCAGCTCCTCCTGAGATCAAAATCCTCATATTTGACTGTACAAACAAGAAAGGTAATCACTTTAACACATCTTATTAAAGACCAACTAACATATACAATGGGAAAATCAAACAACTTTACTATACACACTAAATTCATAATCAAGAAGATAAGGAACACACAGAATATGAGGGAATTCAATCTCAATGATCCATATGATAAATCAAGAGATCCCTTAAACCTATAACAATACAAAGCAACGTACACATGATTCAACTTTAGTGAATTTCTGGGTAAAAGGCAGATTTCAAATGGGGAAAACGTGATTCGACGCATGAATTCAACAGTCAAAGATTAGAAATTTAATGGGTATTGATAGGATCGAAATAAAATCTCGAATCAAGGAGAAATTTCCCGTCAAAACTAAAAATTTCACCTGAAAAAATTTGGAATTGCGGAGAGGTGAAGGTGAAGGTGGAGGCTTTGGGCTCGTCTGTTTCTCACTTGTCGCCATTACTGAGATCAAAAACCTTGATTTTGAAGAAGAAATCGCATAAAAATGAAAATTTCGAATCGATTCGAGAGAGGATCAAGAGGAATTACGAGATCGATGAGAGAACCCTAAAAATCAAATTGGTTTGTGATCTGAGGAGTGCAAGGGATCGTCTATAGTTATATAGTCACAAGTGTCAAAACTTCGTCTTGCAGATTTTGAAATATATCTGGGGATTAAATTTTGTTTTTTGTTAAAAATTTCTTTTTTTAGAATTTTATTTATTTATTTTAAATATGGGTGAGATAAGACGAGACTTCAAAAACACGAAAAGAGGAAAATTAAAAAAAAGTTAACAACAATTATTGGGTTCACCCCAATCTCTTTATCCCTCATAAATGACCAATTAAAATATGTCATGTGTCTTATATTTAAATTAATTAATTAAATTATTAAAAAATCTGAAACTGATTTATTTGTGGAGACCACATATATTATGAAACCAAAAATTATTAACAAAAACCAAAAGGAAAAAAAACTAAATTAATAAGTCAATAAAAATCATAAATTTAAAAGAAAAATTTGTTAAATGAAGTTTCAACATTCAAAATTAAATCCTAAACCCCAAACTCAAACCCTAAAACTATACCCTAATTTGGGAATAGTTAACCCAAATCCAAAAATTATTAAATGAAGTTTTTAAATGAATGTTCTACAAAATGTAGAAAAGCTCATTGTGATGCTCATTCGAGTTTGGAAGCTTCACTATGATATGAGAATCCGAGTGTAGGGACTAGGGTGCAATACTGAAGCGATGGCCTCTCCCACTGCTAAAGCCGATGGTATGTGCCGAATACCATTCGAGAAGTTCCAATTTAGTTTAAGATTAAGATAATCTCTGAAGATTTTAACCTAGTTCTCTTAAATAAGGTGTTTGATAAGATTTTCGGATCTCCTTGAAGTCAAGTTTTTCGACGTTGCTACTAACATTAATGTAAATTCAGCACACTTTCCTTCCTGCCGCCCCCAAAGAATCACGGCAGAAGCAGCAAGACTTCTTTTGTTACCGGACTTCGGAAAAATATATACGGGTTTTGACACCAAATTGTAGATTGAACCATGGATCACATATTTTTGCATGTTCGGAAAGAAGTCTAATTGTCAAGATTCATTCTCAGTTTTATGTCAATGAATGATTGGTTTTTCATCTTTTAACTGCATAGGCCAGAGGGTGCCCAAAGTCTCAACACATTATACCATACTTACTTTTCCCCAACGTACAATATACCAACCACGACCATTAACCCTAAACCAAAACCCAAAACTAACTTGAACCAATTAGTTCTTTAATATCCCTCCTCTTCTGCAACAAACATACTTGATGAGAGACGGGTTTATTCACTAATGACTATATATATCAACGCATAGCACACTTGTATTATGTACACAAAAGACATACATATGTGTCTAAAATAGGTTATGGATTGCTCTTACCTTATGGAAGCTTAAAAGGGTCTGCTTTCGGGATCGATGAATCCAACTAGTAGTGCACCGAATAGCCAAAGCATGAGCAAGAACACTACTGCTGTTCGCAGAACTTGGTTACATATGTTTGGGCTTGGGTCATCCTCATATGCTAAATCAGGTGTTTGGACATTGCGACTCCAGTGGCTGACTTCTAGTGGCTCAGTCTCCCTCGAGCTTCCTCTCTTGCTTCTTTTGTGTGTTTGTGGTTTTGGTGGATCTTGTTTGCTGAGATTTGAGCATCTTTTGCAGTTGCAGTCGCTGCCAAGGTATGAAGGAAGCGTCTGGAGATATTCAGAGAGGACTCGATGGAATGTTTCCCCTTCAATTCTCAGCTTCTTGCGTGTAGTTGGTCTGAGAATCTATGAGAGAGGAATACAAGTTTAGGCAGGGAATATGCAACAATCATAGATCCAAGAACAGATTAAGAAAACGGGAAAATAGTTAGATCCTTTACTTGGATGAAAGTCTGGGCAATGACACGGACAACAGGAGGGAGGCGAATGATGAATAGGCAGCCAAGACGGTTAGGGAAGTGATCTTGAAGAATGGAAGAACATGATCTCATCATCTGCATGGGAATCTTCAGAGGAGATAATCCATCACAATCCACTAACACCGTAAGTTCCGAATTTCTAGGGGTTAGAAGATGCAACACGCCGTGCTCTACTTGAGATACTGAAACCAAGACGCTTGATTAAGAAGATACCACAACAAAGAAAACAGTAGAAAAAACTTAGTAGAGTCATCAAATACGTACTGATTGCCTGAGCAAAACGAGGTCTTTCATGAGATGGCAACTTTAGAAAAGCAAGCCCCAAACGAACAATAAGGCAAGGTCTTTGGTTCCTGTCATATCCATGCCAAAAGACTAAACTTGACCATGTCTCAAGTTCTTCCTCAGACAGGATTCTGTAAGTTTCTCTCCAATGGATTGTCTTTTTTATTGAAGATAGCAAGGATGTGAAGTCTCCATTTGACACTTTATAGAATCTATGAAGCTCGTCCTCGTTGATTCTACATTAAAATGAAAATGGAAGGTTATGATCTAACGCAGAGAATTTAATGTTGAAACACAAAGAAGGGAGTACTTATAAAACAAAAATTTTGAAGTTACCTCTCTGGTAAGCTAAGTCTCTGCTTTTCCAGTTCTTCGTAGAGTTGTTTAAGCCAGTCTTGTGAAGTTAGAGGCTGTGGAGCATCATCTTCAATTCTGCTTTAACAGAGAAGTTAAGATATGTAGCAAGATAAGAATTATCTACATAATACTCAAATTAAGACTATGTAAGTTTAAGGGATTTACAAAAATTCAAGTGCTTCAAAGTAAAGTTGAAAAGTCTGGATTATACTGATAAGAATTTGAACATCACATACCTTATGTCTGATGGAGACTGAGACGTCTGTGGCTCAGAACTTGATTCTGAGGCTGCATTAGAGGCGTTACCTCCTGGCGCTTCTTCCTTTACCTCTGACAGGTCTGTCAGTGCCTCTGCAATCGTGAGGACCAACAGTGGTCGAGACAGCATCTGCATAAAGATCATACATACAGCAGATCAAAATGGTGAAACAAATATAAAGTAAGCACATCAAAGGGCCCTCAAACAACGACCGAAAAAAAAAGGCATTACAACGCATAGTGCTATGGGATCACAGTAGCAAACCTGCATTGCTTTGATCAATTCCTTGAAAGGAGCCCATCTCTGAATCCACTTAAGAGGAGGATAACAAAGGCATTGCAACGCCTGAAGACTATTCCACAAATGAGGACATTTAGCCTTTGAAATCCTTCGAACGACTTCTAAAACAGCGATTTTGAGCAGAAACACAGCTGCATTACGCACGGTTCCATTGCCAACTCTACCATTATCTGCCAAGGAAACATGCTTACAAATCGTCTGCTGAATTGCTCTTGGAATAGCAGCTACTAAGCTTCCCTTAGGAAACTCTTTCCCAGAAGAAACAGTAGCCATCATAGAGTTTCTACTTCTACCAGAATGATCCAGTGGATCTCCCATTCAACCAATTCGCCACGGAACTCCGAATTACACAAACGAGAGATCACGCCAATTCCATGTTCAAGAACAGCAATCTGCAAACAAAATTGCATTAACAAAATAAAAATTCCGCTCTTCCACAATGATGATCAGTAGAATAAACAGCCGATCATAACATATCACTGATCTAAGCCACAATTATGGATATTCAACATTACGATAAGCTATACTTCACCAAAAACAACAAATAGTACATTGAATCGAAGAAATCAGAGAATTCCTGTAGAAGACGAAGCACGGAATCTCCTATATCGAAGGTGTTTCTTCACTAACCTCGAATTAATCGACGGAAAACAGATCGGTTGAACAAATCGATGACGCAATTCCGAACGGAACCGGTGAACTGATATCGGAGAATTAGATTCTCGGCGGCGAAACGAGATTCCGTCTTCTCTCAGAAGTCAGAAGTCACAAACCCAAAGAGAGAAACGAAACTTCGATAGAAAAATGAAAGAAAAAAAAAAGAAATTAGAACGAGAGCAACACGGTATTAGACACGTGTACTGTTACAACTAGCTGATAGCGATTGATGGGTAAATCAACGGTCCAAGAGCGACAACGTCACGGGCGTTTTAAATACGTAGGGCACAAAAGACGCAAACATCACGCTGTTTATATTTTAAATCCCACAGAGAACCAAAACTGTATGAAGTTTCTCACGGGAACGTAAGACGGCGTGGAGTTTCATCGTCTAAAGAAAATACGTAACTATGAAGAACAAATGCTTCAAGAAACCAAAAACAAAGCTTCTTCTTCAGAAAAAAAACGTATGAATACTTGAATCAGAGTATAAATTTAATGTCAAGTTCTCAATAACAACACTTTTTTCGACCAAACACTTCATTCACGTTCAGGAACGCGATCAAAAGATGCAAGACGGGTTTATTACAAGTAGTGTTTGGACTGTTTTCAACGGATTTTCGATAAGATAAATGAACTTTTGGAACTCCAGAGAAGGTGGAGTTGAAGTATGAAAAGTGTTTGATGATCACAGCATTTCTTGAGACTTTCTGACACAACGGCTTACTTTCTTCTTGAATTCGTCTCTCTTCTCTCTCCATTCTTTCTGTAAGACGAAAACACAAAGAGAATAATGATTAACAAGCAATCTCTGTTACATACAAGGCAAATCCAAAGAGGCAATATGAATCTTATAAGATCATAGCTAATCAAATATAAAATACTCACAGCAGCTTCAACATTTGCTGGAGATTCATCGTTGGGACCAGAGAGCATTGATATGATACTCAACATGATACTCTCAACCTGAAATGACACCATCCTTGCTCTTTACAAAGTGTAAAATTGCCGAGACATGCAAATAATGTTGGATTAATTTCAACGTACCGTGTGAACAGGCGTCCAGCGCTCGCTTGCGAGCTCGTATCCACTTGGATCATCACCAGGAGGATGTAAAATAGATATACAAACACGCCCATCAGGGTAAACTGCAGACCATAAGAGAAACATTTCCAAATAACCTTTAGAGATGCCGACACGAGCAAAGAGCGTAAAATGTTGGAAGCAAAGTGTCTTTCATTTCAAATATTACTCGCCCCCGAGAAGAGCTTGTTAGAGCGAAAGAACTAACCGTTAGGATGCCAAATATCTGACGTAAACCGCACCGTGGGTGGGCTATTAGGGTAGTTTTGTGGGAAAGACATAATGGCGTTGAAGAATCCTCCTTCACTGCATTTAGGAAGTTATATAACTATGCTTAGGCTCAATCCTTTAAGCTCAGAACTAATCCAATAACATCTACACAAGAACACTAATCCAATGTAATCCAGCAAAACCAATTCCATTCTATAATCCAACAAAGACAATATCCAAAAACCTGAAATTCTATAATCATATGAATCTGAAATTATCAATCTCAGCAACATTAGTGAAGAGGTAACTTCAATATCAATAAGCATCGATCCGAATATCGGTGGAAACAGAAATCGCCAATTCTCAGCTCAAATCATCGAATCCAGAACATAGATTATAACGAAATCTCAATTGAATCTAATGGATCAAAAGGAAAACGTACTATAGAGTATCAGGAGGTCCGATTATCGTCACGCTCCATTCGAATATATTCTTTTCATCAACCAAACCAGCAGAGAATCCATCAACCGGATGCTTACAAAGATCTGGAAAAAAAAACAAATCCAGAAAAATCAAAATCGAATTCGATAACAGATTCGTTGATTCGGGAGTTTTTGTGTACCTTTGAGCTGTTTCTGAAGAAGAAGACAAGCTTGTGAAGTGGCCATGGCGGCTGATAGGAGAATGGAGCTGGAGGTATTAGTGATCTGAGAGACAGAGAGAGAGAGAAAGGGGAAGAGTCGGCAATTGAAATTGAGCTTTATATTGGATACAAGGTTCAAAAAGATGATGGAAACTGGAGATTTTTTTTTTCTCTTCTTTTACTTTTTGGGTATCGATGTTCAATTTGTTCATCAAGGGAACACATGGGAGTGGAGGGATCAGGTACGGGCGTGTCATGTTTACTCTCTACGGTTGCAACCAATAGAATTGCGATGTTTTTGTTCAAAGGCAAATAAATCCCAAATGCACACTTTCCCTAACACAATTAATTTGATCAAAAGGTTTTTGCTTTTGGGGTAAAGTATTAAGAGAGATTAGGATGAATAACCAAGGAAAAAAACTATAATTAACAATATAATCAATTAATATAAATTTAATGGGTACAATTATGCCATAAACTAATACTGATTAGTTTTTTATAATTATTAATTAATGGTTTTTGGTTATGGAGCAAATTAGCCCAAGTATTAATAAGTTTATGCTGCTTAAATTTATTTTTTGACAGGCGTACAAAAATATCAAAAAGACTAAAGACCAAAAACTACGACGGCATACAAATATCATAAGAGATTTTCAAACCAAACCATACAACAAACAAGAGGAGTTAAAAATGAAGTTGACAGACACAAAATTAAAGTTAATAAACGGATCCAACACATTTCGTAGTTCGAAAACCCATGAACGACATCGAAAATGTTGTGAGTCACCACGATTCGAGACAATTTTTTTGAAATCTTAGATTAGTCTGTCGAAAACTCTCTCGTGAATTGATATGTTTTCTTGTAGTGTTTCATTAACAATCTTTGCTATGTGTGAGTAAATTTTTATATAGATTGTATGAGTTAATTCAAAGTTGGCTTATGATGATTAAGGTTTAGTTTAGTTATTTTCCTTAATTTCAAATGTGTTTTAACGCTAGATTTAAACTTGCTAATCAATTATAGTCTTTTCCATCCGAAAGTGTTTGTAAAACTTCTAGGAAAAAATCAAATAAGCATTTGATACTTAACCAATTAATTGAAACTTGATGATTAACGTGATTATATGTTAATCGACTTGTGTTTATTGCTTTTTGGTCTCCTAATTGCAAATGAAAGTTTTTGATCATTAGGTTATTTAGAAGGGATTAAGATCATGGGAATTGATTGGTCTAGTTAGTGTGATCCCTCCCTTACGAATGCGTTTGATTTAAAGTCTAGCATTATCTCGAAATGGATAGTTTTCCATTACTTGTATTAATACTCAATATTGAGTATGATGCATATCTCTCTTAATTGCTTTCATCTTCTGCTTGTCTAATCTTTTTTTCCCCCTATTTCTAATCACATAAACTTTATCTAATCAATATAATATTTTAATTTAAATCACTAATGTGATCGATACTTTAACATTACAATCATAAAATATATGGGAGAACGGCTAAGTTTATATATGAATTGGCATAGGTATACAATTCATATTCGGATTGTAAGCACAATGATAGTTGGTGTATGAACAAGCTGTTCTCTCTAAAATATTTAGTCTTACATTTTGGAGATGTATTTTTCTTCAGTATAATGTTCTTATATCCAAAAAAACCTTTATGCAATCGTATGGTTTACTATTACATATAACCATCTAAAATTTTCTTTTCTATGTCTAACCTAAAGAGTGAGCCAGTGAGGTATACATTGCAAGATCCACACTACCGTAAGGTTTTCTTTTTGTTGTAAGATTGGATTATCGTTGATCGGGTAATTGGTATATTTAGCAAAAACCTTATAGAATTTTTGAGGTGATCGGCTCATGCAGAAATATTTTTACCAGTCGATTCCAGTGAGGTTTTCTTTTTGTTAATTTTTTAATGGACCGGGAAGATCCAACACCAACACTAATTCAGTATAATAAGTATTTCTCTTCAAACACAAATTCTTGAAACCTCAAATAATAATCGAGTCTTTTTGAATAATCAATTCTTAAAAGTCCAAATTAATATTAGGACATGTTTGTTTGTTCATTCGACTGATTCATTTGGTTGGAGATGAGAATTGATGTTCGTTTGATGCCATAAATGAGCATCTTCCAAATGGACAATTGAAGAGTTTTTAAAATTTAGACTATTTTTCGAACTATATGGATGATCTAAATTGGATCATTTGAATGGAATGATTCATTTAGATGAAGCATTTGGATGGATCATTCAAATGGAAATGCCAAATGAAGAAATGAATATGCCTTTAGTTCCCAAATGGATCGATCTACATACGTAAGTAGGTGAACAGTTGCCACCTATAATTTTAAAAAATTTTACCCTTCATTTGAGATGTTGCCCTCAAAAGGGATGAACTTGAGACGCTTGAATAGTGGTATGTACCTGCGGGTTAGTTCCTTTCAAAGATATAGTATATCACAACGTGAGAAGCAATATGAACAAGTGTAGAGAGAGCAGTTGGAGATGTAGCTTTTGTTCATAGGAGAAGATGATTTAGTGTTGATAATGTGCGTAGCTGGTATATAGTGAAGATTATCGATAACTTAGATTGTAAAACAACGTTTTTGATTGTAAAACGTTTGTAAAATTCATTGGATCGTCTGAAAAGTCGATATTTATCTTCAAAAGTCATCTCCTGGGAACGCTATTAGGCAAGGTCCAACCTTCAAAACTGCCTAGTTGGCCTTCTCGAAAACCCAAAGATGTTATCGTCTTGCTTTTAAGTTTTAACAGATTAATTAAAATGGTATTTTCTTTGAAATGTGTGATCATTTTTGCCTTTTTCTCAAAGTTTTTAACAATTATCCAGATCTAGATTTAAATTCTGCATGTGTAGCGTTGCAACTGACAAGCAAGCATAAAATTCATAAGTGCACATAGGAGAAGCAAACAAAGGAAAAAGAAAAGTTATTCTAGAATAATAAATTCAAAGTGGGAAACAGAATCTTACTCAAAATGGAGTATTAATTTTCGAAATTTTTGGTTACTTGTGCCATTTCCACCCACCCATTATTTTATTAAACGTCCAAATGAAAAGTATTAAAATGTGTGGCGGAACAGGCGTATTTGCGCAATATATATATATGGTAGTATAGCACTGGGAGAAGTAAACAAAGAGAAAAAAGTCATTCTCTCTTCTTACCCTAAACGAATGAATAGAGAGTTATGGAGAATCAAACTGAGTTGCCTTCGACCATTAACGTCTCATCCCTCACATGCTTAGATCTCTCCAACTCTGATGTTCATCAATCAGCCATTTCGCTTAAACAGGTCTATTTTCTGTTTATTTGTTCTCAAAAATGATTATAGTGTGACCATTGACCATTGTAACTTATGTCAAAGCATTGACTCGTTTTGGTGATTCTCGTTCCAGGCATGTATGGATTGTGGATTTTTCTATGTAATAAATCATGGAATAAGTGAGGACTTGAAGGATGAGGTTTTCAAGCTAGCAGAGCAAGAAATTCTTTGCTCTTCCTTTGGAGAATAAGATGAAAGTCTTGAGAAACGAATCGCATCGAGGCTATTCACCAGCCGTTGAGCAAAATAAAATCCATGGTTTGTGTGATCACTAGCTTTCATTTCCTTACTCAAAAACGTGTTTGGCCGATGTTTCTCAATCTTGTTACAACCTCATGATGGATTTTAGGGGATTACAACAAAGAGAGTTTTTTCATGGGAAGTGAAGGTAGCAAAGATGAACCTCATGGGGATAAGCTATTCTATAGACCCAACACTTGGCCTGACTCTGGTTAGTATTTGTCGTGTGCTAGTCAAATCTTTTCTTGAATGTTTTTTTTCTTTGAATAAACTTTGATGTTTTTGGTAGACGTCATGCCGGGATGGCAAGCGACCATGGAGAAATATCATCAAGAAGCATTGTAAGTCATATGTATGTTTGTTTTCAGATTTCTTTATATTTGTATAATGTGTATTAAGCCTATAGACATGCACTACAAGAAAATTGTATTTTAGCGTCGAAATTTAGCGTCGAATTTTTTCCGACGCTATTTTAGCGTCAATTTTGCGTCGTAATGGCGTTCATAACACAATTCGACGCTAATTAGGGACCTAACATTTCGATGCTAAATCGACGCTATATCGCGTCGATTTAGCGTCGAACAGATAGCGTTGAATATAGCATCGAATATTGGCGTCGATAACACAATTCGACGCTAAATCGTCGCTAATTAGGGACGAAACATTTCGAAGCTAAATTGATGCTATATCGCGTCGATTTAGCATCGATTTAGCATCGATTCTACATATTTTTTAAGTTAATTTTATTTATTAGTAATGAATTATCAATACGTACATTTTGTTATAAATTTGTAAGGAAATGGATTTAAGAAATATGTAGGAAATAGATTTTAGGAAATTTGTTATGAAAAAATTCATGTGATTGTTATCGTTATATGTTGCGGTTTTAAAATCTTTAAATGGGTTAAGATTGTTATCGTATATGTTGCGGTTTCTTTACCCTAAACCCTAAACATAAAATTTGTTTGATTTAGCGTCGAATTAGCGTCGGATCACATGAATTCGACGCTAATTAATAAAATTAGCGTCGAATTATCATCGAATCACATGAATTCGACGCTAAATCATTATTATTATTTTTTATGTTAATTTTATTTTATATATTAGTAATGACATATCAATGTACATTTTGTTATAAATTTGTAGGGAAATGGATTTAGTAAATATGTAGGAAATTTGATATGTAAAAATACATGTGATTGTTATCGTTATATGTTGCGGTTTTAAAATCTTTAAATAGGTTAAGATTGTTATCGTATATGTTGAGGTTTCTTTACCCTAAATTATTTAGCGTCGAATTAGCATCGAATCACATGAATTCGACGCTAATTCGACGCTAATTTTGTTAAATAGCGTCGAAGTCATGTGATTCGATGCTAATTCGACGCTAAATCAAACTAATTTTTCATTTAGGGTTTAGAGTGTAAACAATAAAAAATTTAACGTCGACGATTCAGAGTGAAGCTACAATGTTATCTATATTCAAAGATTTAATTGCCAACAAATTAGTATGTTTGTATAATTCGATGTTACAAATGCATGTAAGGACTGCTATTTGAAAAAACTATATAGGTTTACATATACCTTCATAACCCTTTATGAACCAAATATGTAATTTCAAATTTCAAAATTTAAAATTATTCTATTATATGAAGATTGAAAAGGGTAAGATAGTTTTCGTACCAGTGGCGGATACCCTAAACCCTAAACCCCAAACGTAAAATTAGATTAAGGTAGCGTCGATTTAGCATCGAATTAGCATCGATTCGATGCTAATTCGACGCTATCTGAACAAATTTTACGTTTGGGGTTTAGGGTTTAGGGTATGAAACGGATCAAATTAATTTGATTCGACGCAAATTCGACGCTATATTGAATTAATTTGATTTAACCAATGGCGGTTAACCGAATAAATTCAAATTTTGTTTGTTAAACCAACGGCGGTAAACCGAATTAATTTTGATTTAGCGTCGAATTGGTGGTCAATTCGACGCTAAACCAAATAAATTCGGATCGGTAACATTAACTCTGCGTGGGGAATAGAAATTATATTTAAATGTAATCCGACGCTAATTAAGCGTCGAATTAGCGTCGGTTCCCGAATTAAAAACGGAGACCGAAGTCTTCTTCTCCGGTTTCTGCAAATCACTCTCTCTCTCTCCCGGCGACTCTCTCTCTCTCCCGGCGACTCTCTCTCTCTCTCTCCCGGCGACTCTCTCTCTCTCCTGCCGCCTCTCTCTCTCTCCCGCCGCCGCATCTCCTTCCTTCCGCCGGAAACCGTCTCCTCCTCAGCACCTCCGGCCGCCGTCGCCCACCGCCGGAAACAATGGTAATAAATATATATTATTTTTTTTTTAAAAAAAATTTATATATATTTGCAATTAGTTATAAATTAGTTATATATATTAGTTATGGAATTTGAAATGAAATTGATTTTAGAAAATGGTTTTATGAAATATGTAGTAAATAGAATTTAGGAAATTTGATATGAAATAGATTTTAGGAAAAATGTAGGAAATAAATTTTAGGAAATGGAATTGAATTTAGATTTGATAAGTTATAGATTTGAATTTAGATTTTATGAAATTTATTTATGTAAAGTCAAATAAAACAAATTTATGAGTTTTTTGAATTTAAAATATTTATTTAAAATTAAAACCGAATTTCAAAGTTATTTTTCGATAATATAAAATAATTTCATAAATGTTAAATTTATTTCGAAAATATAAAATTATTTCCTAAATATAAAATATAAAAGTTTTTCCAACATTATTTCAGCACTATAAAATTATTTCCTAAATTTTAAATTTATATTTTACATTTTTAAATTTAATAAATATGTAGTAAATATAATTTAGGAAATTTGGTATGAAATAGATTTTAGGAAAAATGTAGGAAATAAATTTTAGGAAATAAAATTGAATTTAGATTTGATAAGTTATGGAATTGAATTTAGATTTGCTAAGTTATAGATTTGAATTTAGATTTTATGAAATATATTTATGTAAAGTCAAATAAAATTAATTTAGGAGTTTTTTAGCGTCAAATGCAGTGGATAACCCGACATTAGCCACTACCTTGCAAGGGATGAATCGTCCTCCACCGCCTCCTACACCTCCCGGTGCAACGCAATTCCACCAAGAGCTCGAAGATATCGTGAACCTAATGACCCAACAACCGCCGTCGGATTAGCGTTTTAATTTCATTTGTAACAGATAATTTTATTTTGTATCGGATAATTTTTAATTTTTATTATAATAATTATAATAATTTTGTATATTAATTTTTTTTTTAAAAAAAAATGTTATCATTCGACGCTAAATCGATGCTTATGTAGCGTCGAATTAGCGTCGACACCTGATTCATTCGACGCTAATTAGCGTCGAATTAGCGTCGAATGAATCATGTGTCGACGGTAATCCGACGCTAATTTAGCATCGAATTACCATCGATTTAGCATCGAAACTTTTCGATGCTAATTTGACGCTACAGTAGCGTCGAAATATTGTGTCGGATTAGCGTTGAACATCCGACGCTAAATTAGGGTCGAATTAGCGTCGAATTTCATTTCGACGCTAAAATAGCGTCGAAAATGAATTAGCGTCGAAATATGCCGATGCTAAATCAGTGTTATCTTTTAGTGATGGGGTGTTGTTTCTTAAGTATACTCTCTCCGTTTTACTTTACTTGATGTTCTAAAAAAAAATTGTTTCATTTTAAATGATTTTCAAGTTTCTATACAAAACTAATCGTGTTTTTGTTGTTGTTGACTGTTTGAATATTTCCCATTATATTTTTATTAGTAGAATTATTTTGGAATTAATGATAATTAATACATATGTAAACTTATAATGATGAGTCTTTAAAATGTACATTTAAACTTATAATGATGAGTCATTAATTTCTGGATGCTGATCAGGAGGGTTTGTGGCTATTGCGAAAATATTAGCATTGGCGCTGGACCTGGACGAAAATTACTTTGATACGCCGGAAATGCTGGGAAATCCCATCGCATATATGCGGTTGCTTCACTATGAAGGTATGTACTTTTCTGAACCGCAAAAGTTTTGTATGTAAATGCTATACTCACCCCCAATAAGTGTCTACCTTTATTCCCGTTACATTTTAGGGATATCTGATCCCTCGAGAGGAATATATAGATGTGGAGCCCATACTGATCACGGAATGATGACACTTTTAGCAACTGATAGTGTAATCGGGCTCCAGGTATTACTTAGTTTTCGCTAGTAGCCATACAACTTTTGATATGTGACCGGGTTAAAAATTGTGAGTATTTGATGGCAGATATGTAAGGATAAGGACGTGAAGCCTCAGAAGTGGGAATATGTACCATCCGTGAAAGGGTATGTACTGAAAATTGTTTGGTTTTAGGTCCCTTGATCCATTTTAAATACTATCACTAACTCCCATAGTAAAATTATGTTTTTATATGGTTTTTTTTTTTTTTGTATACAGAGCATATGTCGTGAATCTTGGTGATGTGATGGAGCGTTGGAGCAACGGCCTTTTTAAGTAAGTTACTTTTGTTTGTGCTTACGTAGTCCGTACTCTCCCTAGTTCCTACTATATATGTCTCTTTTATTCTCTACATTGTAAAGTTTTTGAGCAGCCACTTTTCTCACAATTTAACAAACAGATCAACATTGCACCGGGTACTTGGGAATGGCCAGGATCGATATTCGGTAACGTCTATCTTCACAATTTTTCCGACATGACCACTTTTTATATCTCTAAAATTATCTCTAAAAATAGGTTTTGTTGAAATTATTATTATTATTTTTTTGTTGTTGACACTTTTTGTTGAAATTATTTATAAGTGAATTTTAAAAAGAAAAACAATTGTATCACACTGAAAATATATTAACTTTGTTCTTGTTGCAGATTCCATTTTTCGTTAGTCCAAGTCACGACTGTCTAGTAGAATGTCTTCCTGCATGCCAGTCCACAAACAACCTTCCCAAGTAACGTTTTAACTTTTATTTTTCTTGTTACAATGAGATATTGGACCTGAAAAAGTTTCTTAAGTACACGTTAATGATTGGGTTTGTTGAATAGATATCCAGCGATCAAATGTTCGACGTATCTCACCCAGCGTTACAAGGAATCACATGTTAGTTTGAGGCACTAAGTGAAGTTGATGGCTCTATATAAATGCTTTGCTTTCTTACTTGTGTTTGGCTTGTTCACCAAAGGAGACTTCTTGGAATAATAATTGTTATCAATGATATCTTCGGTTTTATGTATTCCTGAACTAATAATAGATACTCAGTTTCCTTTCGTATCGGATCTGTTAATTTCATATAATTTTTTTATTGCATAGAGATTCCTAGAATACATATATATGGAAAATCCCTTAAGAAATAATAATATCATAATTATATTTTCGGAATCTCTATGTGATCGAAAATCATGAACACCTATTGCAAATAGTTTTTTTTTAATCGTTTAGATTTATGAATTACTACAAATTATGAGAACTATTACACAACATACAATTTTAACCATAACATGCGGGACTACTCCGAACAGCTCTCCTTGCATCATACTGAAAATTTCATGTAAGTACATCCATTAATTTGCATTCCCGGAGACTCGAACTCTATACATGTAGATGTAGAAACATTAATAAGCCATATAGTCAAACTATTGGACTAAAGGAGCTTCCACACTATTGCAAGTAGTCTTAATATTCCAAATCAGAGTTTTTAAAAAGACAACATTGTTTTTACACTACAAGAAAACAGCATCAATACTGACGGAATTGTTAGCCGTCAGTAATTCCGTCAGTTCTGACAGATTTCTGACGGTAATCTGACAGAAAATCACTCCGTCAGTATTCCGTCAGAATATACTGACGGAATTACTGACGGCGAGGATAGCCGACAGTATTCCGTCATAAATCTGTCAGTATATTCTGACGGAATACTGACGGAAATAATCGGTCATCCAATTCCGACGGTTTTAATGACGGAACACTGACGGAATTCTGACGGAATTCTGACGGATCCGATGTCGGCAAACTTTGAGTGGTTAACACATCGTCTGGGTTGGCCGATGGGATTGATGTGTCGTTATGTCGGAGGTTTTGACGGTTGTCTGACGGAATTCTGACGGATTTTCATCCTACATAAGTTTTCCACTTTCTCCGGTTGTTCCTAAGATCATTAGACAAACAAAAAAAAAAAAAATTTTTAGTTATGAGTTCATATTTTCGACTGAATACGCTACTGGTATTTGCGAGTTCATGAAGTTACCTAGAAATCAAGAGGCGGCCAACAAAGGTCAGCATATCAAATGTCCTTGTTCTAATTGTTGTAATAGAATTAGTGTTGATGTTCCTAATGTTTGGAACCACTTATATAGATATGGATTTAGGGCGGGATATAAGGTTTGGTATTTACATGGAGAAAGGAATTATGAATATGGTAGCAGTAGTAGTAATGCACCTTATTTTCCGGATAGCGTAGGGGAACCTACAGCGGAATTAGATGTTGGGGTAAGTACGGAAGTAGATGTTGGGGTAAGTACGGAAGTAGATGTTGGGGTAAGTACGGTTGCGATGGTTAGAGATAATTTCCAGTCGGGTGGTTATGACGGTGGTAGGGTTGAAGAGCCTAATTTAGAATCTCGAAGTTTTTTCGATATGTTAGACGCAGCAAATCAACCACTATACAGCGGTTGTAGGGATGGTCATTCACCGCTATCTTCTGCTACAAGGATGATGAACATAAAGACTAATTACAATTTGTCCGAAGATTGTGTTGATGCATTCGCCGAGTTCGTGAAAGATATTTTGCCAGAGGATAATCTGGCCCCTGCATCATACTACGAGATCCAAAAACTTGTTGCCGGTCTTGGTTTGTCCTACCAGGTTATTGATGTGTGCATCGACAACTGTATGATATACTGGAGAGAAGACGAGAACCAAAATAAATGTAAATTTTGCAACAAACCACGGTTCCAGGACACAAGTGGGAGGGTGAAGATTCCCTTCAAACGGATGTGGTATTTACCCTTAACGGAGAGGTTGAAGAGGCTGTACGAATCTGAACGCACAGCTAACTCTATGAGATGGCATGCAAAGCATAGACAAGATGGAGATATCACGCATCCTTCTGACGCGGAAGCGTGGAAACACTTCCAAGCAGTATATCCAGATTTTTCTTGTGAACGACGGAATGTATACTTAGGCTTATCCACTGATGGTTTCAACCCGTTTGGCAAGCATGGAAGAAAATATTCGTTGTGGCCGGTCATCGTGACACCTTACAATTTGCCTCCATCTATGTGCATGCGACGAGAGTTCTTGTTTCTCTCAATTCTAGTTCCCGGGCCAGATCATCCAAGACGGTCGCTCGATATATTCCTCCAACCATTGATCTATGAGTTGCAGATGTTATGGGAGCATGGTGTTGTGGCTTATGATATTTCAGTGAAGCAGAATTTCACCATGCGTGCGGTTCTTATGTGGACCATAAGCGATTTTCCGGCGTACGGTATGTTATCTGGATGGTCAACGCATGGACGATTGGCATGTCCTTATTGCCAAGACAATACTTCAGCTTTCCAATTGCAGCACGGCAGGAAGACGGTAACGTCTTACGGATTTGTAACGGATCCTAAATTTAAAATTTGTTTTCCTCGCATACAAATAAAAGGCATATTTGTTTAGGATGTACGATATTATAACAATTTCACGATTGTTTTCCAATGAATAAAATTTTACTTCTTATAAGTTAATTGTAATTTATATTTAATTAAGGAAATTTATAATATGATTAAACTTTCTAAATTCTTAATATGATTTAACTTTTTTGCCAGTAATGAATCAAAATAAAAAATAAGAATGTTTTACATTTGAAATTGTTAAATCCTTAATTTTTTTTTTTTTTTAAAATACAAAACCGTCAGAATTCCGTCAGACATTTATGACGGAATTCTGACGGAATTTTATTTTTTTAAAAAAATAAAAATAAAATAACAATTAAAATACGGTAACGTCTTACGGATTTGTAACGGATCCTAAATTTAAAATTTGTTTTCCTCGCATACAAATAAAAGGCATATTTGTTTAGGATGTACGATATTATAACAATTTCACGATTGTTTTCCAATGAATAAAATTTTACTTCTTATAAGTTAATTGTAATTTATATTTAATTAAGGAAATTTATAATATGATTAAACTTTCTAAATTCTTAATATGATTTAACTTTTTTGCCAGTAATGAATCAAAATAAAAAATAAGAATGTTTTACATTTGAAATTGTTAAATCCTTAATTTTTTTTTTAAAAAAAAATACAAAACCGTCAGAATTCCGTCAGACATTTATGACGGAATTCTGACGGAATTTTATTTTTTTAAAAAAATAAAAATAAAATAACAATTAAAATACGGTAACGTCTTACGGATTTGTAACGGATCCTAAATTTAAAATTTGTTTTCCTCGCATACAAATAAAAGGCATATTTGTTTAGGATGTACGATATTATAACAATTTCACGATTGTTTTACAATGAATAAAATTTTACTTCTTATAAGTTAATTGTAATTTATATTTAATTAAGGAAATTTATAATATGATTAAACTTTCTAAATTCTTAATATGATTTAACTTTTTTGCCAGTAATGAATCAAAATAAAAAACAAGAATGTTTTACATTTTAAAGTGTTAAATCCTTAATGTTTTTTGACGGAATTCTGACGGAAAACCCTAATTTATTTCCCCCCTAAACACTTCGGTGGGATCAAAATGGCGGGAAGGCTGACGGAATTATGACGGATTTTAATGAACCGTCATAATTCCGTCAGAAAACCGTCATACTGTTCTTTATAATCACACTTCGTCTTCTCCGTCGGGTTTGCAGAGAAAAACCAAAAAAATTTACCCACCTCCTCTTCTCCGTCCGATTCACCGGAGAAAGCGTCCGATTCACCGTCTTCTCCGTTGCTTTACCGCCGTTTGTCACCCAACTCACCAAATCAATGTAAGTTCTTGGTAGTTTTAAGATTATGAACAATTCCAACAATATTTTTTCAATCCGTTGAAATTGATGCTTGAAAATGTTTCGGATTTCAATGGGTATGGGTTAATTTCGGATTAGAAATCTTGGAGAACATGGTTTTGTAATTGATTTACCACTAAAGATTTAGGGATTTAGAAAATCAAATGAATTTAGGGATTTAGAAAATTTCATTAATTTAGTGATTTATAAAATAAGTATGAATTTAGAATTTATGAAAAATTTGGTATAAATGGATGTATAGATTAATTGAATTTCAATTGTAAAAAGTTGTAATTTTTAAGGATTTATTGAGATATATACCTCTAATTTGTTAAAAGTAAGGAAAAAAAATCTTTAATTATAAACATGTAAAGCTTAAATTTTAAAACATATAAAAATATGTAACTTTGAAAAACATGTAACTTATAAAAATATGTTATTTTGTAAAACATTGAAATACCGTATAAAAACTATATAATTTAAATAATTTAAAAACCTTTAAAAAAAACCTTTAAAAAAAACTCTATAATTTAAATAAATAGAAAAACCTTTATTAAAAACCCGATGCAGTCGCGGATTCAATTGTAAAAAAAAACTTGTAAATTTTAAATAAATATCAAAAATTTTACAAACATGTAACGGTTAAATTTAAAAACATTTAAACTATGTAACATTTATGAACATGTAACTTTTAAAAACATGTTACTTTTGTAAAATCTCATAAACTCAAAATCATAATTCCCAAACGCCCTAACTCCGTTCAAAATGAATTGTATATTTTAAAGCAATAATTGGCATACTAATTTTACATATGTAAGAAAATTAAAAGGTTATTTATAAATTTTTGAAATCGTAGGGATTATCCCATGTTTCATGGCGGTACCGGAGGCGGTGAATCCAGTAGGGGAGGTGGGACTGCGAGTAATTCGCAGATCCCAACCACTCCTCATATGGGTACATCTGCCTCTGCGGCTCGTTGGGCAATGCCCATCGAGGAGTTTGTGGCGCTACCTGGTCGGGATAGGTTGCAACGCCTTGACCCGGAGTTACCTCCCAACACGACCTGGTACTGTCTACTTTCAAAATTTAAATGATTATATTAGCTTAATAATAATTGTTTAAAAATATGAAACAAAAAACCGTGTAGGTTCCAATTTTCGGGAAACGGTATTGCGGGTTGTATCAACGAAATGGTCAACAGCATGATAAGTAAGCCGTATCCCACATATGACTCGATGCCGGCTGAAGACCAGGACATATGGTTTCGGCAATTTGCGGTATGTGTTTATAATGTTAATTAAATTTACAAATATTTAGAAAAATTTCCAATTGATAATAATTCGAGTTTTGGTTTCCTTTGCAGCAAGAATTTACGTGGGACCCCCAGCTGACTCCTATGGTTCGACGTTGTTTCGACACAATGGCGAGGAGAAAGTACTCGTCGAAGATAAACGAGTGGAAGAACAAGTGGCTAAAAAAGGGGAGGGCGCCTAAGGCTATTAAAGACAACACAACATTATGGGATGGACTTGTTGCATATTGGCAACTGGACGCCACTAAAGGGACCTCCGCCCAAAACTCGAGTAACCGGAAGAGCCAGCGGAATGGGAAGGGAGAGGCGACCCACAACCTCGGTGCAACGAGCAAGGCGACACGTGTTCAGCAACTGGTAATTTTCCTAATTTTCCAAATAAATTTACTTATCGCTAACATTTTCCGTATTTGAATATGCTAACAGATTGAGAAGACCGGTGTCCGGCCGTCGAATGTGGATATCATCAGAGATGCCCACACCAACAGAAAGACGGGTGAAATCCAAGATGCGATTGCTCGGGAAATCGTGGAGAGCGTGGAGAAGGCCGGGCAGGAATTCCTCGCTTCGCAACCGATCGTGGAAGGAACTCCGCCGCTAACCGAAGTTCCATTCGACAAGGTGAACGAGTTCACTTACGAGGTTAGTATACGTGTCAATTTTAAACACATTTAAAATACTTTTTAATACTAATACGTTTTCAATTTAAAATTTTTTTTTGTTAGGTAACCCCTAAGAGCAGAGGTCGTGTCTACGGCCTCCCCGAAGACAGTTGCTCATCCGTTTCGTCGTATCGCTATCACGGTGGTAGCAGCTTGGTAGCACAAAACGCTGCACTGACCGAACGGGTTATCTCTTTGGAGGAACGGTACGACAGAGAGAAGGCGGAGGCGGAGGCACGTCTGCAGAGCCAGATTGAGGAGGCGGAGGAACGGCGCAAGAAGGATATGGAGGAGGTGGAGGCACGGCGTCTGAGAGAGAAGGCGGAGGCGGACGCACGAATCCGTCAGATGGAGGAGAGGATGGACGCCTTCTTCCGTCGTCAATGATTTTAAATTTAAAATGTAATTTAAATTTAATGTAAAACTTTTAATTTCTTTTTAAACAATTTCTATTTAATTATAAATTTTTTTTTTAATATAATTTTTTCTTCCTAATTTATTTTATAAATTAAATAATTTTTTTTTAAAAATAATGCGAAATTCGTCAGAATTTCGTCAGTGTGTCCTGACGGAATTCTGACGGCTTTAAAATAATTTTTTTTTTTAAATAATGCAAAATCCGTCAGAATTCCGTCAGTTTGTCCTGACGGAATTCTGACGGCTTTTAAAATAAATTTTTTTTTTTAAATAATGCAAAATCCGTCAGAATTCCGTCAGTGTGTCCTGACGGAATTCTAACGGCTTTTAAAATAAATTTTTTTTTTTTAAATAATGCAAAATCCGTCAGAATTCCGTCAGTGTGTCCTGACGGAATTCTGACGGATTCCGTTGATCCGATTTCCGTCAGAAATCCGTCAGTGTGTCCTGACGGAATTCTGACGGAATGGAAATACTGACGAGATAGAACTGACGGAAGAAATCCGTCAGAAATCCGTCAGAATCAGGTGATTTCTGACGGATTTCTGACGGATTTTTCCGTCAGAAACACAGATGTTTTCTTGTAGTGTTAGGTATTCCAAAATTAACATAGAATAAAATGGATGTTATCTAAAATAATCCTACCAAGATTTTGATTTACATTTAAGCACTTTTACCGAAAATGTTGTTTGGTCCTAAAGTACCAAATATTTTAATATTGTGTGAGCAATTTATTAAGGTATACGTACATATCTTTTATACATGAGGTCTGTCTTAACAAATTTATGATGATACCTCACGTATAAAGATATAGAGATATACAATGTGCCAACTTTACTTATACCTTTCTTACTATTTTATGTATTTTTCTCTAGTATACATACTTGCGTAGTGTTTGTAAGGACAACTGAGTGAATACAAGTTTTATTTCCTAGAAGCTATGTAGAAAGTGAACAGAGATCTTGTATTAAAACCAAAAAGGAGCGTGGCATTGATTACAAACATAAAAGTGTTACAATGGTACAAGTTGACGTGTATGTATGCATATTTGCTTTGTCTCTTCTTAGGACTGGATTGCTCCGTCCACAGAAAGATATCACCATAAAGTGAAAAACAGGTCGGAGAAGGAGGCCATCTTCTGCTTCCGCCGTCTACAGTGAAGCCTACCCTCGAAGGAGGACCGAGTAGCAGAAAAACAAAAGTGAGAATAATAAACATACGTATGTGGGAGAAATACCAAACGCGCAAAACAAAAAAAAACAATGGTTTAAGTATCAGCAGATTCTGTGGCGGATGCTGAATTTGTTGGTTCAGCTTCTTCTTCGGGTTGTGCCTGAGCCGTCTCCTTCTGCTGTTCAGCGAGACGGCTGATGCGTTCAAGCAACTGCGCTGCTTTTCTTTTCCCTCTATCTGTCCCATTTCCAGCTAAATCTATCAATGGACCCATAAGACCGAGTTTTTGCGCTTCCACCAGATGTTGTGGGTCTCCAGAACAAAGGTGGACTAGAACCGCAGCTGCGTTCTCTCTGTTTCTAGGCGAACCAGTTCTGATAAACTCCACTAGACTCGGGACTGCATCGGAGGATCCTATGATCGTTTTCCCTTCAGGGTGGCTAGATAGAATCGCCAGAATTGCAAGCGCCTCATCGACCATTCCGCTTCCGGGCTCTGTCAAGAGTCTAGTTAAAGTGGGAATTACTCCTGCGCGTATTGCTTTTCCTTTGTTTCCTTGGTATATGCAGAGGTTGAAAAGTGCAGTAGCAGCATCTTTCTTGCCTCTTTGTGTACCTTCATTAAGTAGTACAACGAGTGGCGGGATTGCTCCTAAGGCACCAATAGTCACTTTGTTTTCATCAATCACCGATAAACTAAAAAGTGTAGCAGCTGCGTTCTCTCTAGCCTCCATGCTTCCTTTCTTGAGCACTTGAACTATACCAGGGATAGCTCCAGCCGAAACAATGGCTCCTTTGTTGTTTTCACATATGGAGAGGTTTAGAAGAGCTGTTACCGAATGTTCTTGGATACGAGAATCAGGAGTTGAGAGGAGTCCTACAAGAAGAGGTATGGCTCCAGCTTCAGCTATGGCTACACGGTTGTCTGCGTTTCGTTTTGCAAGGAGACGGATTTCCCCAGCTGCAGATCGTTGGTCCTCTGGGTTTCCATAAGCGAGTCTCCACATAAGATCTTCGATCTTGTTCGCTTCTGCTGGGGACGAAAAGGACGATACTTTCCTGGGTCTTAAACTGCTCGGAGGCTTTGGTGGCTCAATATCGTTGGCCTCGCACCACTGAGCTATGAGACTACGGAGAACATAGTTTGGTGTGAGAGTTGTGCTTGTTAGAGCCTGTTGTGTTTTTGGACATGTCGAGTGTCCAGCTTCTATCCACTTCTCAATGCAGGTGCGTTCGTAAGTCTATACACAGAGGAGAACAATTAAATCTGAAGATATTATAACACAAATTAATTTGTCCAAGGGAACTTTACCTGTCCTGTTGAAACAATAACTGGATCTCTCATCATTTCCAGCGATATTGGACAGCGAAAATCATCGGGAATCACGGGGATTTTCTGACTCGCTGCCGTGGATGTTTGTCCACTGCTTCTTGAATTATCCCCTACTTTCTGGTCCTCGTTACCGCCATTCTCCGTCTGCACAAAATCTTTAATCAGCTTCAGTACCATTGCCATCTCCTCAATGTTTTCACCGGCATCTCCACCACTCGTAGAAACCATTTCGTGCAGAGCCACAGATTCTTGAGCTAGGTCAGGAATCTCCATCAGCTGTAACTTCTTCGCCACCCGCTGCAATGCAGCCTGATAAGCATCTACATCACCGCTTTTGTTGCACAACGCCTGAAGATCTTCATATAGTTCATCGTCTGATGCATCTACTCTACCTTTCGCTCTCCGAAACTGGCTAAGAACCAGCTCAACCTGCAACAACATCAAACCGCAATGAAGTAAACTGATATTCAAGAACTAATGATGAACTGATATTCAAGTTCTACACGTCGTCTTTATCGATAAAACATTGAATATTTACCTGTTCTCTAACTTCGTCCGATATGTCGAGATCCTCATACGGAATCTTGCTCAAAGATTGTTCTAAATTAACAGACACCTCAAGCAATTTACTTGTCACTTGTTCCCTCTTCATGACCTACAACATATAATAACAAGGTCTCTCATGTCAACTCTTCCTTCCTAGAATCAAATCAAACATTCTTATCAAAAACACCAAATCCATGCATTGATATGACTCATACTAACCATACCAGAACCAAGCACGTGTATTCATTCAATACAAAGAGAAAATTCGTCAAACTTGAATTAATCAGCCAAAGACAATTTTTCTTCAGTGACCACACAGATCTAATCAAAACTAAATGCCTATAAAATCAGAAAAACGCACCATGTAAATCTTACTCCCTTCGCTGCAGAATTTGAGATAATCCTTCGCCGAACACATCGATCCCTTCAAGGAGAGTAACGTACACATCGTTTCTTCATTGATCGGTTCGTTACTCTCTCTGATTTCCTCGAACATCGGTACAAGCAGCTTTAACCTCCTCGCTAGATTACTGCAAAGCTTCTTCACCGTAATCCGGTAATCGGAAACCGCCGCGATTTCGTTAACTACATCGATTAAGCTCTGAGCAGCAGTACCTTTGTCTTCTTCCATAGTTTTTTTCCGATTTATCGGATCCGATCCAGTTCGTATAGATGGAAGGTGGGAATCTTTCCCGATTGGGGATACAGTGGCGAGATTCAGCTGGAAACAAAGAACGGAACCATTTGCAGAAGTGCGAAAGAGATTTTCAGAGAAAGAGGAGAGAGAGAGATGGTGAGAAGGCGAGGACTTTTCAAAACGGCGTGGCTAAGTAAGTGACGGCTTAATCCAAGTTGTTCGCTTCTCTCGGCTTAACCTCTAAACCGGGAGTAAAGGTAAAAAATGTTTCAGACCGGGACCGGTCCAGATTTTTGTTTTATTTTATATCGATTTAGATTATATGATCGGATCAAATTAGTTATATAAGTTGAAAAAAAACATTACTGAACTTTTTAATAAAAAAAAAAAGATTAACTTTTAAAAAAAAATTTCACGGTGATTTTAAGAGAAGGAAGAATCAACGATGTGTTTAAAAACATTTTTAAGGTGGAAGAAATATAGAAGAAAACTTTTGGGTGAAGAATAACCGTGATTAGGAAAGAGCTCGAATTGTTTATATGAAAAAGGAAAATAAAAAACTTTATTTGTGCACTCAATTTGCAAGAATATTATAACTGGATGAGTTTAAATGACTTATAAAAAAAATTACAAAAAAAAAAATTGAAATCATCTTTAAAAATGTTAAATAAGTTATAAAGTTGTAGTAATATATATATTTTTTTTTGTCATCTGTAGTAATATTTTACTAAAATGAATATACGTGGAAATTTAATCACATGAAGAAATGGTAGCCGCCAGGACTGTTTGAGTTGGCCAACCAGCAATTAAAGAGCAGCTAATTGCTCACATGCCTAAATATTGAGCAGCTTATGGCTTGATTAAGGATAATTATAGCCGTTGGATTTTTTGATGATTTTTTTCTTTCTAAAAATGTAAATTTCAGTAATGAAAAAATGAACAATGAACAAGTTAGGGTTATAATTTATTTATTAAGACAAAATGGTAAACCTTATAGATGGTTTTATGACCAGAAAAAAACATTGACTCATAATCGATAATAATCACCGCACAAAGTTGTGAAACATCCACTGCTAAAAAAATAGCGATAAATTTTTAAAAAATTTCGCGAAACCGCTCAAAAAGAATAACTTGAATAGTCGTGAAAACACAAACTATCGAACTAAAAACTTTTTCAATCTGGTAGTCTGAAACTAATGTCTTGTTTTCCTTGGTGATTGCTTAAAAAAAACATAGAACAAACGTGAAATTGCATGATGTTTTCTGCTCGTCTGGCTGGAAAAGCATACAATAAGTATGCAGTCTCCACCTTTCAAATTAGAACAATCGTGATTTTCACCCTCATGTTTTGTTCTTAGGCCATCAACAATAAATACATCGTAATGAATCAAATCCAAAAATAATGAAAGGAAATTTGTCAACTCATAAGCTAGTCAAGTGAGACATTCAAATATCAAACTACAAATTATGTAGGAAAGAAAAATCGAAAATCAAAATCTAACTCAAATTAAATGATCAAGTCTCACCCGATTAGTTTAGAATTGATGAATTACATATTTGAAGATAATGTTATATAAGTCTGTTTTTATAATTAGGAAATACAAAACTTAATACAATTTTAACTTTCAAAATTTTGTTATACAAACAAAACACTTTTGGATTTAGCAATAAGTGAAGAATAAAAACTGATACTTCTAATCATGCTAAAAACGATTTTTAAATTTTAGTAATATATACAATTCAATTCTTTACTTTTTTTGTTCAACATTTCACGACATAGAACAACATTTTTGTCATCGCTATAAAAAAAACTATGGGTGTGATTGGTATTCAAGTGGAAAGAAAAAAACATATTAGTAGAATTCAACAGTAAAAAATTAACTTGGAGAATTGGAGGAAAAAAAAATATCCACATGCATAAACAAGTGGGATTATTTCTTCTTGTTATTTGCCTTTTTAGAAGAATTGAGAAGAATTTTTTTTCGTTCCTATCACTCTTAATTGGTAAAATCAAAGGTAAAATCAAAGGAAAAACAATTCTACCATTTTCTTTTCTTCTATGATTGGTAGCAGTATTATTTACTACCAATCATACCCTTTATATTTCTTGTTACTAGGTGAGGTATTAATATACTCCTTCCGTTCCAATATGTAAGTAGTTTTGGCTAAAAGCACAGTGTTTAAGAAACTATTTTTTCTTATAAAAAATATCATTTAATACATAATAAATATAATTTAATCAAACCTAAAAAGGACTACAGGATATTATTGGTCACACAGTATTCAATAAAGATCAAAAGTACCATTCCCACTGTCTGAAGAAAACGTGAAGAATTGCCAGTTTATTTCCTTGCGATGGTCCGGGACGAGGTGGTACTTGTGATATTTCGGCTTTGATTCTCAAAACAACTTATATTTTGAAACAAAAATAAACACCCAAAAAAATTTATATTTTGGAACGAAAAGAGTATAATGTTTGTTCTTTTATAGAATTTTATGAAAGCGTGATTACATCGAAAGGGGAAATATTTGGTTTGTTAGATAAGTGTAGCGATCAACATGAAATTATGGATAAATGTTGCTTTGATTGGGTGCTAAAAGTTAAAACAGACAGAAAAGTCAAGATCCAATCTGAAAATGCCCCCTCAGTCTAAACCCCCAAAAAGGTCAATTAACTTCTTTTTTCTTTGTCTTCTAATATAATTTCTTGTTTACCAAATTACAATTTTGGTTTTTTATTTCACGACTAACGATTATAGAAAATTTGTTCAAACAATTTTTTTAACCAAAACTATATCAAGCAAAATTAAAAGTAGCAAAATAATTTGGACATACACTACACTCTCATCTCGTAAACAAAAAAATTACATTCCATTCTCATGCTTAATTATTTTGATTCCCCATATAAAAATCATGATTACCACATTTGTCCATGCCCGCTATCATCATTACTCTCACTATTTTTCCACCTTTTAAGCAGTTTTCCATATATTTAACCTTTTTTTTTTTTCGTTGTACTATTATATTGTGGATCAATCATTATACAGAGCACTTGACTTTTCTGAAAAAATAATGTACAAAGAAAAACTTGAGGTCAGTTTTTTTTTTTTTTGATAGCGGAAGTTAATTTAGAAAGGAAAACCTAGTTCGTCAAAATACGCTATAAAAATGAATGGACTATAAATTCTTTATAATAAACTAAACTAGGACCCGCGTTGATACGCGGGTAATCATATTAATTGTTATTCAAATATTTAAGTTTTAGTTAATAATCCGTTGAATTACTAAAATATCGATATACAATAAAATACGCACTTTAAATCATTAATTTTATCTACATTTTTATGTTCTAATTCATCTCATACAGATCCCAAAATATATAAGTGTAATTCAATTCATATTCTTAATAACAAAGAAACCAAATTACTATATTCATATCCATAATGAATATATATTCTTCAAATAATGTAGAGTTAAATTAGGACTTAATAAACTTCATGTAAATAATCTCATCGTACCTATAAATTATTTTAATAGTTGTTATATTGTTATTATCTTTTTAGCTTATATAATTTTCATTTTATACAATTTCCTTCTCTTTTAAAAATATGGAAAGTATCAATATTTTCTTAAGTCGATTTTTTTTGTTTTTTGTGATTCTATAATTATATTGAAAAACATGCTTATAGATTTATACAATCTTTGAAATGGCTATGCATATCTTAAACATTTAAATTTAGATTTTCATACCCCTCTAATTATTATTTTTTCAGTTTATATATCCTCTTTTGTTTTATCATTCGTCTTTTTCATACATTCTCTCATTGTTTTTTTCCCACAACTTATATTGTCTTTAAGTTATTGTTTTCAATTTTTAATCTCTACTTTTTATTTTTTTCGACTTTGATTCTCTCAATTTTTTTCTTAGTTTTTTTATACTTAGTTTGCACTATAATTTATATTATATTAGAAATTTTCCCGTTATTCTAATTAGTTCGGACTATTAGAAATTTTTCTTTTCACGATTTGGTTAGTTACTTAAGAATTACATTGTTAATTTTTTATTTTTTATTTTATTTTTTCCTAATTAATTTTAGTATTAACACATGTATCATCTCATCAATATTAGATACATGTCACAATTTTGTGAATAACAATTTTGCTTACATGTCGCGTTCTGGTCGACCGGCTTCTCTTTTATATAATAAGATTATGATACCGTCGGAAAACTTTAGGAATAACAAGCGTTAAACCTAAATCAAAATTAAATTTACAAGCAATGAACTTAAATGTTAAAATTCTGAAATCCACCAGAAAATAGTTTTTGGAAGCCACCAAAAAAAGAACACTCTCAAAATTTCAATTAAGAATAATAAGAATGTTTTAGAGGCTACAATAATATGTGCTTTTTTGTCAAACTAGATTTCATTAACTTAGAGAGCTTGAAACTCTATTACAAAAGTAGGAGTTACAACCAAATTAATGATAATTACACAAGAGCAAGACAATAAGTGCCAAATAGACCACCAAAAGATGGTTAAACTAGAGACAAATTGACGATACAAATCATGAAGATATGCCATAAGAAATCGAACACCTAAAACGATCATATGAGCTTCTTGAATAACCACATCCATTGCAACCCAAAGGGTTACAAGCACTCCACCAAAGGCGGAGGAGATCATGAACCGGGAAGAAGATCCTTGCAAAACCGGTGATACTTGAATAACCAAATTACTCCATATAGGAGGATATATTGGTTTTGATAACTCCATCATCTTCATTCCTTCAAAAAGGAGTTTTGATAACACCAAACACTCCATAAAGGAGTAGACATGGCAATGGTAAACCAATACAACACATGACAAATGGTGGATGGAAACCTTAAAATTCATTAAAACATTAGTGGAAGAAACCTCAAGGAAAAGGAATCGATCAAAAGCACTAAGCTTAATGTCAACTATAAAGCTTAAATTCTCCAAGAGTGAGAACCAAATCTATGGTTCAACAAATTCTTTGTTAATCTCTCTAGAAAACAATACCCGAAGAGCAATAAATCGAACATAAATTGCTAGGAGTTTTTTAGTAACAACCTCATGAAGAGGTAATAGGCGGCTAACGGCAAGCCTAACAGCCTCATATTGAGATAATTTGAGCCTCATATTGAGGTAAGTAAAACCTATAGTAAGGTGATGATTGAGAAAGAGAATCTCACATATTGTACCTCCCAAAAACGTGTGAAGGGTAAGAGACGGCTGAGCAAAAGGGAGACCATGGTTCATTCCAAGGATGAAGCAAATTTGACCCATCTGCATAGAACATGGGATTGCAGCAACGGGAAATACCGATTGGGAGAAATCCGGCGGGTTGGGTGGGTCTGGAGGAGGCACCGTCGTGAACATGTCACAAAGAGATTTGGGGAAGACGACGTCACAGAGGAATTGAAGCAGTGGAGAGACAGTCAACCGAAGCGGCCTGTGGTGGAGATTGAGAGGCGAAACCCCAATTTAAAAAGGAAACTAAACATAATAAAACATTAACATAATTGTTTCTTCGATGCCTTATACATCAGGCTCTTTCACTTCTTAAGAACTCGACCTCGAGTTCTTTTCTGGATAACGAATCACATCTGGTTTGAATAAACAACCATGGTTCCATGGTTTTAGCTTTTTGTGCCTCGAGTTATTTCTTGTATAAAGAATCACCTTTACCTTGAACGGACCATAGGTGGTAGGTTACAATTTGGTGTATATCTCAATTGAAATCTTCTTACTAAATATAATGAGCACAACATCATACTAGCTATTTGGTTCTCTAACGCTTGTGAACAACAACTTTATTCTTCTCTTCTTTATCCGGGATAACTCTTTAAAAACCTTGTGGATTACTTGTGCCCCTTCAAGAACTTTTGTCCCTCAATTTCTGAAGTTTTTTCTAATAACAGAATATCAAGGTTCATGCGAAAATCTTCACTTTGTTGATTCCTTGGATCAGTCTCTTTTTCCATTGGTTCTTCTTCATTAGAGTTCGACTTTGATTGATAATAGTATGGTTGTCTTCATTCTTTAGAATCCTAATTACTTCTTCTCCCTTGTCTCCTTGTCGATTGCCAATCTTTTTATTAACACTGTCACATGATTAGTAAAATCAGTTACATCCTAATTATTTTTACCATGTTGAACCCTAATTGGTTCCATTCCTCTGCCTCTTTGTTGTTTGATGCTATTGGCGTTTCTAATCTCAGCTAATAGATTGCCATCTCATCTTTCAAAGCAGTGGTAATATCCACTGTATGCAAATCTGCTTTTGTTACCAACTGATTTTCCATGACCAAGCTTCAAAATGAGATAAGGGAAAACATGCTCTGATACCACTTGACGCAGTCGGAAAATCATAGGAATAACAAGTGTTAAACCTAGATCGAAATCAAGTTCACAAGCGATGAACTTGAATAATAAAACTTTGGAATCCACTAGAAAAGGAGTTTTGGAATACACCAAGTAGAGAAAACTCTCAAAGTTTCAATAAGATATGTCTTGGAGGCTACAATAATAAATGCTTAAATAGTAAAAAAACCCTAAAACTTAACATGAACTCTGATTTAAAAAGGAAACTAAACATAAATAAAAATTAACATAAATGTTTCTTCGATGCCTCCTACATCAATTTATGAAAATTATAAAAATATTTATCCAAAATAAAAAAGGATTTGCTTTATGATTTTTCATTTGTAAGACTTGAATGACGATTTAATATAAATTATAAGATCGTTTTAATTTATAAAAATAACTTAAAATTGTATATTTAAAGTTTCTGTTTCAAAATACCACTATTAGTTCTGATTTTATAATACTTGAAAATTATTGTATAAAAACACTTCTTTATATTTACGCTAAATAAATTATAAACAAAGCTATAGATTATTTTGGCAAAACATGTCATTCGGTTCGGTCAAAGAATAACAAAATTCCAAAGCGATAGGTTTTTATTTAGGCCTAACAGATTATAGGCCCAAATGGGCAATGCTTACCGGTGACCCTATTCTTCCGGTAAAAACAGAACCTGAAACCGCATTTACCGGCGTTCTCTCAATTCTCGACCCAAATTAGGTGGACACGTGTCGTTACATGCTGAGATATTGGCCTGAAGAAGAAAACTAACGGCTCAGATCCGTTTATGGTCAAATAATATTAAGGGCCAAAGTTCCTTCCTTTTTCCAGAAATTTTTGAATACCCATTCAAGGCCGCCTCTTTGTCTTCTTCTTCCTCATCTAAGTAAATTCATCAGGTTAGATGTTATTTCATTTGTTTATTCGTGTTAAATCTGTTTATTTACGTGTAAAATGAGAGATAAAATCGAAATGTGCAAGGAAATGTTCGAACGTTTCTATGAATTTATTATGTGGTCTGTTTTATTAGTCCATTTGACCGGTCACGGTTTCGTTATTTTAGATCAATTAATTTACCTTTTTATTGATGTTGATTCTGTTTGATTCCTTTCTTGATTATACTTTCAATTTGGAAAAATAATTGCGATGTATCTTCTAATGATATAATCAGCTAGAGATTGAAAAATGGCGGACGGTGAAGATATTCAGCCACTCGTTTGCGATAACGGTACTGGAATGGTCAAGGTATAAAGCCTCTCTCTCTCTAAATGTTTTAACAAAAACAAGATTTGAAATGTTGAAACTGATTTTACTTGTTCAACTCTTTGCACATAAGGCTGGTTTTGCAGGTGATGATGCACCAAGAGCTGTATTCCCAAGTATCGTTGGCCGTCCACGTCACACGGGAGTGATGGTAGGAATGGGACAAAAAGATGCATACGTTGGAGACGAGGCGCAGTCAAAACGTGGTATCTTGACTCTCAAGTATCCAATCGAACATGGTATTGTCAACAATTGGGATGACATGGAAAAGATTTGGCATCACACTTTCTACAACGAGCTGCGTGTCGCTCCCGAAGAACACCCTGTCCTGCTAACCGAAGCGCCGCTTAATCCAAAGGCGAATCGTGAGAAAATGACTCAGATCATGTTTGAAACGTTCAACACTCCTGCTATGTATGTCGCCATTCAAGCTGTTCTCTCCCTCTATGCCAGTGGCCGTACTACTGGTCAGGACATTTTTTTTTTTATTACAAATTATGAGAACTGTTACATCGATGATTTTGTCTTTAATTATGATATTCTATTAATGATATTCTATTAATTGCTCGTATTTTGAAATTCTTGTTTGGTTAGGTGTTGTTTTGGACTCTGGAGATGGTGTGAGCCACACGGTTCCAATTTACGAGGGTTATGCCCTTCCACACGCAATCCTGCGTCTGGATCTTGCAGGTCGTGACTTAACCGACCACCTCATGAAAATCCTAACAGAGCGTGGTTACTCTTTCACCACAACTGCTGAGCGTGAAATAGTTAGAGACATGAAGGAGAAACTCTCTTACATTGCCTTGGACTACGAGCAAGAGCTCGAGACTTCCCAAACCAGCTCATCCGTTGAGAAGAGCTTCGAGCTGCCTGATGGTCAAGTGATAACCATCGGTGCAGAGCGTTTCCGTTGCCCTGAAGTCCTTTTCCAGCCATCGATGATCGGAATGGAAAATCCGGGAATCCATGAAACTACTTACAACTCGATCATGAAATGTGATGTGGATATCAGGAAGGATCTTTATGGGAACATTGTGCTTAGTGGTGGAACCACAATGTTCGGTGGGATCGGTGACCGGATGAGTAAAGAGATCACCGCGTTGGCTCCAAGCAGTATGAAGATCAAAGTGGTTGCTCCTCCGGAAAGGAAGTACAGTGTCTGGATCGGTGGCTCTATCTTGGCTTCACTCAGCACTTTCCAGCAGGTAATAACTAACAAAAATCTTATTAGTGTTTTAATTGTTACAAAATGTGTTCCGAATTTGTAGATGTGGATTGCAAAAGCGGAGTATGACGAATCTGGACCGTCAATCGTCCACAGGAAGTGCTTCTAATCAATGTCACCAAAGTAAAACAAGCGCGGTAAAAATTTTGATATCGATTCTTCTACAACCTAAAGACAGTTCCCATAATTCCTTTATTTAACCTCTTTTTCCATGTGTTTCATCTTCTTCCTCATTGTTCATTATAATCTTTTGCTTCTGATGCAAATCATGTTAAAAACAGATCAGTCATTAACAAAGTGTTATTATAATATTGTATACATATTGGTATACACACATTATCTTCTAATTGTGCTCAAGCTTCTCTTATAATTGTGCTCAAGCTTATCTTCTAATTGGTATACATATTGGTATACACACATTATACATAGACCGCGATTTTTCATTTAAATGTTTTTTCATTGTGTGTTCTCATCAAAGCAATGAGACGGCTGTATGCTTACTCGCCCCATCCGTAAATGGATGGATCTCGTCTTCTTCCGCTAGAACTTGACCTTCTTTCTTTTCATTACAACCCAAAAGTGGGTTTACCTCTGTGTTCTCATCATCTTCAGGATCCATATTTTCTTTCATACTCCTCCCAGATTCCTCGTTCGGGTCAGTTACTGGCGGTTCATTAGGAGAAACCATTGAGTTGATGATCTCTTGGTTATCCTCATTGTACTTGGTAAAGTTGGAATTGCATTTCCTATAGACTTGAGATTCTTGTATGAATTCATTCTCTGACATACAATGAGTTGAGGACTTGTGGTTGAAGCTACCGAAACCTTGAATCCCTCGAGACAGCTCACGAGCTCGCTTCCTTTCTTCCTTGAGCAATTCTCCTTTCTCGAGTAGCTTCAAAACCTTTTCTGATTTCTTTCTAACAGCTAATCCCCAATTGAACCTGCCAAATAAACAAAACTTAATTGTCTCAGAACATTGAAACATCAACTAGATTCTGTGCAAAAACCGGTACCCTTTCTCGTCGATCTGTTGGAAAGTTTGCATTTGGGAGATAACATCGATATCGCCTTGAAACTCATCGGAGACACTCTCTGGTCCATGAGTGAGCAAATGCTCAACAACTATGAGTGAGTTATAAGCCATTCTCCAGTTTCTCTTATCGAAACTTGCCAATCTAATTTACACCAAAACAAACAACCAAATCCTCCTTAACTCAGTAACAGAATACATGGATTAATCTCCAATTTGTTTAAAATTTTCAAAACTTGTTATATACAATAAATTATAAAAATTGGATTAGGAAAAAAAAGAACCTTTTGTGCAAGACATCAACAATCCGCAAATAATCTTCAAACTCAAAAGCTGCTTTTGAAATGGATCCTAAGGTTTGTGTGTTTGGTCCACATGATTCTCCATCCGTAGCTTCCTCAGTCATTCTTTAATGAAATTTACATACATATATTAATATTAATATGTGTATGTGTGTTATAATCCATGAATCTCTTAACAATGAAACCATTACAAAAGAGGGGAAGAAGAAAAAAACTGACAATTGAAGAGGAGTGACATCGGTGAGAGCTAAACGCGCCGTTTTGAGCTTTTCTTTGAAGAAAAAAGAAGCTTGCTTCTTCAGCTCAAGAAACGAAGGTGTTCCCATGGCGATGCTGCTTCTGTTTCTGCTCATGGTCGACATTTCTCTCTGCACATGAGAATGAGAGAAAGAGAGAGAGACTTTGTGAATCTATTTCATACTACTGTTTGGGTAGTTAGTTCAAAAAGCTAATAGGTTTTTCTAGATTGGTGATGATATAAAGGGAACAAATAAAAAAATAAAAAGTTTAATTTAATGGAGAAAGTCCACATCTGTGATCCAGAAAGAGTCTTGGGTTTGAAAATTTGAATGATCGTTGATCGTTCACTTTATTGCAACATTGGAAAAGTCAGCAGTTTCGTACCAATTACAATTACTTCCACATTCATTAGCCTAACCGGTCTGATGTGATTCATAAAAAAAATATCCGGATCCGAAAATTCCAACCAGAACCGAAGAAAATAACCGTTCGGGTTGGGTTTCAAATCCTTAAAATAATCAGAATAGATCTACGGTATTCTTTTTTTTCTTTTTTTTCCATCTAAAGTTTATATTGATACTAGAATAAGACATTCGCGATGCGAAGATTGTTTGATTTATAGTAAATATTTATGTTTAAAAAATGTTTAGACGAGAAATATATTATATTCCTAATTCAAATCCCAACTTAGATAATGTAGTGATTAAAGTTATAGGTTCTTCTATAATTTAGAAAAATATAGTACCATATCTCATATAATTTGAAGAATTTGAAAATCAATAAAGTATATACGCTTGATATATGTAAATATGGTTTGAATCATTAAACTATTTGATATAATAACTAAATCATTTTTACATGTTTAGACATTTTTACATGTTTACAATTTGAAAAAAATACCACTAACCAAATTTTCTTTATTTTTGTTTGTTCTTCTTATATAGTTCTTCTTTTATCTAAGGTCCATTATTTTGTGTAACCCATAGATATACATATGATAAACCTCTACTTATATATAATGATAGAAACTTGATCGTTTATATATTTATTAATTTCATAGTTTGCTATTTTCCTTTTTCTAATTTTTGTTTTATATTAAATTTCTCTTTATTAATTATTTTCAACTAAATATCTTATATAAATATTCATATAGAGGTTTGGTGCAATTTGTAAAATTAACAATTTGTAAAATATCTTATATAAATATCTATTTTAACTTCTTTTTTTTAAGATAATTAACAATTTTGATAATGAAAAACTTATATATTTAAATAATTGACATGTGTTTAGAATCTAACAGACTACGCGATCTCGTGAGTTAGAATTATGCTCACTCTCTTTTATATAATAAGATTATGAGCCCGAGTCGAATACAAAGCCGGTGCTAAACCGGACACAAAGCCGGAGCCAAAAAGGCCTCTGGAAACTAAGCCGTAGCCAAAAGGCTAAGAGAGAGAACTAAAGAACATAAATAACAACTACAAGACTAGAGATTCACCACCATGACATCCAAGCTAAGCAAAGAAAACTCCACCGCAAGATGACAAAGCAAGCAAATTATGAAGGATTAAAGCAAAGGGAATAAACAGGAAGAGACTTCACTCCAACTTCACATAAAAACGAGATAGAAGGCGCAATAACAACTCAAAGAGTCCGAACTGAGTCTAGAAACCGCACACCACTTCCCAAACCGCTTGCAACAAAGCAACTGAAAGAACCGGATCAAGGAGAAGCACATAAAGACCAAGAGATGACGAAAGCTAAGAGGAGTGATATACTCCATTTTTGGCGTATTCTAACCATTATTTTGTAGGGTTTTATCGAGTCTTTCTATTTTGTATTGAGTCTTTTTAGGTCCAAAAGTGGCTGGAATGAAGAATTGGAGTTTGCTAGGAGGTTTGGTGAAAAGGAAGGAAAACACGATCTTTTGGAGGTTTTTGAAGCAGAAGACGGGAGCACCTGCTCCCAGAATGGATTTGACTGCTCCCCAGAAGATTACCTAGAAGATTGCCGCCGTTTAAGTGAATATCTAGAAGATTTGATAAAAAGGAATATTCACTAAACTCAATATTTACTCAGAAGATTTGCAAAAGAGGATATTCACTAAATAGAAGATCTACCTAGAAGATTTATCCAAGATTTACTTCCTTATTTTCCTAGCCGCCTCTTTCTCCTTTAAAAAGAGGAAGTATTCCTTTGGAAAAAGACACGCTTCACGCCCCCTTCATATCTACATCACGCTTCTTTTACACAGTTTTTACACGTTTACTATTCACGTTCACTGTTCACGATTACTGTTCACGTTACTATTCACGTTCACTGTTCACGTTACTATTCACGTTCACTGTTCACGTTTACTATTCACGTTCACTGTTCACGAGTACTGTTCACGACTACTGTTCACGACTTTTGGATTTGCAATTTGGAGATTCATTCCACAACTTTCTATTGAGAAGAATTCTGAACCCTAATCTCTTTCCATATCATCATGAATTCTCTTTATTGCTTTGTTGTGTTTGATTTCACCATGTGCGAGTAGTCATCCTTGTTAGGTTAGGGTTTTCGATGGGAATTAGGAATTCTTGAACTAAGCATAGATAGGTTTTATATATGTTTTGATATCTTCATCTAAGTTGAACTTATTGCCTAGACTAGCTTAATTACCTAGCCTTTGATTTTAGGTTGAATTTACTCATCAAAAGTGTAGTGAATTACTTGAATGAACTTAGATGGGCGTGTTGACCCTTAGCCAACGACAGTTGAAGTTAAGGCAACTCGTGAACAAATCAATCCTATTCGTTATGCTCATCGATTCTCTTTAGTCTCAAACGACAGTTTAGGGTGCTAGATTAATTGATGAAGTAGTGGATGCCACGACAGTGGATTCTCTTGAATTTATGATTGAGTTCTAGATTGGCACTTAATTGATATCCTGAATAATTGCTTGGTTCTTGATGATCTATTCCCTGAGATATTTACCCTAGCTTAACGTTTTTCTCATTATTGTTTACATCGAATTTTATTTGTTTTGCTTATTTAAATTGTGACAACTTAAACCAACTTGAATTACTTAGCTAAATTTGTATTTACATAAGATTAGAGTGTATTGCCGGTCCTTGAAAAGAACCTGACTATTCTACATCTGATTAGAATAGGTTTGAAATCTTAGATAGGATAAAAATCTTAGAAAGTCGTCGCAAAATCGCCGCAAATTCAAGTTCCGTCGCCAAACTCTCGACGGATTTGCAACGGTATTGCGGCGTCATTTTGCGGCTGTTTTGCGAGTAAATAATTTGCGACGAAATTGCGGCTAAAGCTTTTGCGACTTATTTGCGTTTAAATGGTTTGCGACGAATTTGCGGCTATAACTTTTGCGACGATTTTGCTGTTATAAGATTTGCGACTAAATTGCGACTAAAATTTGCGACGGTTTTGCGACTCTATTTTGCGACGTATATGCGACGATTTTCAACTCTTTTTTTTATTATAATTATTTATATTATTAATTAAAAAATAATAATTAAAAAAAAAAAATTCGTAAATATTTTAAATTAAAAATTAAACATAAAATAAAGTATTTTAAAACCAAAAACAAATAAAAGCTAAATCCGAAAAATACACAAATCTAATCGAAACAAATATCATCGATCGGATCCTCGGTCCTCGATGTGCCTCCAGCTTCGTCTTCGTCTTCTTCCCCATCTAGAATCTCGCCAAGGGTGGGGTTCGTCTTCGCTAACTCCGCGAACATCCTATCATAGGTGTTGGTCTTCCTCGCTAAGGTTTTCTTCGTCTTCCCTAACTCTTTTCTTGTTTCATGGAGCTCTTGTTTTGTTTCATGGAGCTCCTTGACTATTTGCGGATCCGTCGCCAATCTCGAAGCGGGACAAAATGGCACTCCGTGATCATCCGTCCGGATAGATCCGGTAAATGCCATCTTTCCCTTACGGTTTCGAGGAGCCAACTACAAAATAAAATTAAAAGTTTACAATTTTACATAAATGATAATAATATAATTTTATTTTTAAATTGTTAATAGTATTATTTAAAATTGTGAATAAAATTAAAAAAAAAAATTAAGTTTTTACCTGTGATGCGACACGGTTGACCTCCATCGGTGTCACCTGAGTAGGTAGACCATCGGGAGTAAGCTGGGTCGATAGTTCGCCGACTCGCTCAATGACATCGTCGTGGAGCTTGTGGACACGTTCATCAACCCATGTCCCGTCCGGCCTGCGGTGGGTCTTCTCCCAAACCTCTGGCATCGTTGCGGGAACTCCTTTTTCCACCGTCTGACAATGAAAACATATTAGAAGTTCAAATTGTTGTGAGCATAAAAATTGAAAGTAAAAAATATAATAACTTACAATGTTAACAGCATGCTGAGCATAGGAAATCTGGCCCGAACAGTGTTTTGAAGGCTGGTCAGTATCGCCAACCTTCGTCAATCGAGCAGCCTTGCACCGGGCAGCAATCTCCTTCGATTTCTCCAACTGCCAGAAGGCGACAAGGCCATCCCAAATATTGGGATTGAGGAAAGATGGCATACATACCTTCGGATCCGGATTCAAAAGCCACTTCTCCTTCCACCGTCCTATTTGGTTGTTCAGACGGTTCTTCGCTTTCTCCTCAAATGCCTCACGAACTAAACCATCGATCGCGGGGTCCCAATAGTATTTTTGCTGCAAATTGTCAGAAATTAGAACATAAGTTATAAAATTACAAAATTGAATAAATTTATAAATAAATAAAAGTAAAAAAAAAAAAAAAAAAAATTTACCGCAAATTGTTTGTACCACCGATCCTTGGTCTCCAGGTTAACAAACTTCCAGCTCGTGTGGCACATCTTGAAATCTCGCTCTATGATCTTCCTAACATCTTTTCCGACCGAATTTTTTCAAAACCTAAAAAATAATATAAAAGCATATATTAATAATTATTAAACAAAATAAAATTAAAACTATGTAAAAAAAATACTTACCACACAGCGTTAGGGTTGTCGGAAGTGGTAGGGTCAGGTACTAAATGGGGAAGAACCTGCCGTCCTGGAGTAACTAGAAGCTGCGCGAAGGTCATGTCATCCCATGAAGGAACTGCTCCAGGGTTTGGGCCAGGGGTTGGCTCGGGAGGTGGCGTCGGCTGTGACTCAGGAATCCTGGAACCAGAGTGGGAAGCAGAGGCCTGCGAGGGATGTCTACGCTGTCGCTGTCCTGGTCGTGAATGACCAGTACCACGACCAGCACCGGACTGTACGAACTCTAACCACTCGTTCTCTTCTGCCATCTAAATTTGATAATTTTTGAAATTAGTTATTGCATTTTAAAAAATATATAATTTAATATTGATTTTAACAATTGTAATAATAACATTAAATTAATCTAATCAACATTACAGATCAAAATAATTTAACATAATTAGTAAATTAAAAATTCTAATTAGTTAATCCTAAAATCCCAAGTACAATTCCATTCCTAATTAATTATTCCTAACCATTCGCAAAATTTAAAATTCATAAAAGAAAAGAAAAATTTAGAGATTTACCTTATGAGCTCGGGATCGGGAATGATTAGGAAGGTCGATGGCACTTTTTATTAGAGAGAGAAAATTGATTTTGTTGAGAGATAAGTGATTTTGTGAGGAATGAGCGAGGGATTGGATTTCCTTATATAGGAAAAAAAAACCTCGCAAGTTCGTCGCAAATCGGTTGCTAAATGGGCCGAAAATTTGACCCAATACATGTTTGCCGCTCACGACTTTTCGTTTGCCGCGCACAAATCGTCGCAAATACCTCGCAAAAATTAAAAAACCGTCGCAAAAGCCTCGCAAAGTGTGAATTTCTAGGTGAATGAACGATCAGTTAATATAGTTGACAGTGATTTTAGTCGCAAACGTGTAGCAAAGTTTGCAACGTTTTTGTGATGAAATCGTCGCAATTGCGTTGCAATTTAGCAATTGCAACGTATTTGCGACGACTTCGTCGCAAATCCCACGCAAATTAGGTTTAGGGTATACTTAGGGGTTTATATGTTTTAGACCAAAAATATGATTCATAAAATGTAAATATACACTTTTTGGGGTCCTTAGTGCATGTATGAAGCAGAGTTAGTGTACTAATTGAAGTTTTCCGTAAAATCGGCAAAAATGATAGATTGATCGAATTCTTAGTATAAGTACATGTATATCATACTTCGTTATATATGTTTCTCGAAAATGTTTTGAAAAGTTATATTTCAATAATTACAGAGGGATTGTTATTTATTAGACTCATACATTTACATTCGAAGAAGAGCTAATTAAAAGGTTATACAAAACGTATTGGTTAGAGTTTAGGGTATATGAATTTGCTACGGTCTTGCGAGGCAATCGTCGCAAGTTCGTCGCTAATAGAAGGCTTTGCGACGTAATTGCGACGACTCCCTCGCAAAACAGTAGCAAATGCCTATACCCTAAACATTTGTGTTAATTACCAATTCTTATTACTTGGACATTGATGCAAATAATTTTATTTATCAATTAGGGCCTCTATGATATGCTTATATTCCAAAAAGGGCTTCTATGATATGTATATATTCCAAATAGAGCAAATTTAAACAATAAAAATAATGAATTTCTTAGTGTATAGGGTAAAGACATTTGCTACGTTTTTGCGACGATTTCGTCGCAAAATCGTTGCAAACGTGCATAATTGCGACGTAATTGCGATGAAAGCGTCGCAAAACAGTAGCAAATGCCTATACCCTAAACCTTTGTGTTAATTACCAATTCTTATTACTTGGACATTGATGCAAATAATTTTATTTATCAATTAGAGCCTCTATGATATGTATATATTCCAAATAGAGCAAATTTAAACAATAAAAATAATGAATTGCTTAGTGTATAGGGTAAAGACATTTGCTACGTTTGTGCGACGATTTCGTCGCAAAATCGTTGCAAACGTTCATAATTGCGACGTGATTGCGACGAAAGCGTCGTTTAGCTTTGTTTAGATTGCAGTCGTTTAGCTGTTATTTTGATATATGAATTAGGCCCTCTATGATATGTTTTTATATATCTTGTTTAAAATATTATTTTTTAACACCACACTCGAAAATACATACTTAAAATATACACATAATTAATTTTAAATTTATTCATCTTCTTCATCATGATCAGAAACATAACGTTCTACTCTGCCATCTTCGTCACCATTGTCGTCCTCATCTTCCTCTTCGTCTTCATCAAACTCATCTTCGTTTCCTTCTGAATCCTCGAATATCACATCAAGACCACTATGAAGTGGGTCAATTCTTGTCAAATCGGTGGTTACCTCTGTAGGGATCGAAACTTCTTCGGTTCTTGCAGGTTGCACTGGGGGTTGATCATCATAAGCATCAGCTGCTAACCCCCCGACAATTCGACCCCTTGGGTTAACTTTAATCACGGATAGCCAATCTTGATCCCGTCGTCCACGAGTACGAGGGTAAGGAATGAAGACTACTTGCTCTGCTTGGGATGCTAAAACAAATGGCTCAAACTTGTCAGTGTAGCTCCTATTTCCTTTGACATCAACAACTCCAAATTTGCTGGTTCTAACCCCGAGATCATTGGATGGATCAAACCAATCACAGCGAAATAGTACACTTTTCAAGTTAAGCACACCAGCATACTCAATCTCAATGATTTCTTTCAAAATACCATAGAAGTTCGTATCGCCCGGGACATGAATACCATAATTTGCAGTGGCTTTATTTTGTCCATGTTGAAATGTGTGAAAAATAAAGCCGCGAGTACAATACATCTTACTCGTTTTTATGGTTGCAATGGGCCCCAAAACAAACTCATGTACCCATAAAGGCCAACTTTGTCGAGATGTCTTCGCCACCTATTGTCAAATTGAAATAATTAGTATATATATAAGTAATACTAAGATAAATCATGCATGGTTCTTACCTTCTCCCGCATCCAGCATGCGAAATCACGTTCTAGGTAAAATTGAACTTGGTCATCATTTAGTTCAGGAAATGCTTCTCGTATTTGGCATTCTAACATTCTGTACACCCGTTAATTAATTAATTAGTTATATATATATTCTCAATTAATATATATATATAAATATAAACATATATATATATATATATATATATATATATATACCTCTCATATGGCTGAAAGTAGCTACAATTTAGCATTATATACGTATGGGCAGCTTCCATATGCTTGAAATCACACCACGTTGATTCCTTCACTTTTCCACCCATCCGACCTACATCACAGAAAACATCTGGTACACCCTCCAAGTGATATGTTCGGCCAACCCCACCATCGTCGTATCGTCTACAACGGGTTTTCTTAGTTTGCACGGTTTGGCTAAAGTAGTAAGTACAGAAGTTTGATGTCTCTTCTGTCAAATTTCCAGCAATGATTGATCCCTCTACTCTTGCGAGATTTTTGGCCTTCTTCTTCAAATGTTTGAAGAACCTTTCGAAGGGGTACATCCATCGAAATTGGACTGGACCACCCAAATCTAACTCATGTGGTAAGTGTACAACCAAATGTTCCATCACATCAAAAAAGGAAGGTGGAAATATCTTCTCTAAGTTGCAAATTGTGAGTGGAATGTCTGAATTCAACTTCGAGATTTCGTCTTCATTAAGGTTCTGGCACATATGTCTCTGAAAAATGCTCCAATACCTAAAACGCCAATACGGTCCGGAGTAAGTTACAAACTAAATACATGTATGTATATATTAATAACCATATATAAACATAACGTCACCTGCAATTGCCTTGTGTACTTCCTGTGGTAAAAGCTCTTGAAAGGCAAAAGGGAGTAGTCGTTGCATGAACACATGACAATCGTGGCTTTTCATCCCAGAAAATTTCCCCCCTTGCTCAACACACCTTGAAAAAGTTGACACATAGCCATCTGGGAACTTCACCCACTCCTTAATCCAGTTAATCAAAGCATCCTTCGCAACAGGTGATAGTCGGAAACTGGGAATAGGTGCCCTACCATCTCTTGTTAGATGCAACTCAGGCCTTATGCATAAAGCTGCGAGATCCAGACGAGATTTCCGATTGTTTTTTGTTTTTCCTGCAACATTCAACAATGTGTGTATAATATTCTCAAAGAAATTTTTCTCCACATGCATGACATCCAAGTTGTGCCTCAGCAGATGGTCCTTCCAGTAAGGCGATTCCCAAAATATACTTTTCTTATGCCAGTTATGGTATACCCCATACCCAACAGGCATATTTGCTGGATTACTTTACCAATTACCTCCAACTTTTACAGTTTCCTGCGCACCATATCCATCCATTTGTTCTTCCAACTCCTTACCTGAGAGGTAAACCAAGGGGGAGGTTTTAACAGTTCGATTTCGGAACAACGTTCTACTCTTTCTATAAGGATGACCCCTTGGAAGAAAACGACGATGGCAATCAAACCAGCAAGCTTTCCCTCCCGCTGACAATTGAAACGATTCGGTCTTGTCTAAACAATAAGGACAAGATAACTTTCCGTGCGTTGTCCATCCAGATAGCATACCATACGCCGGAAAGTCGCTTATCGTCCACATGAGGACTGCCTTCATGTTGAAGTTCTGACGGCTCGACGAATCAAATGTGCGTACACCAACATGCCACAACTGCTGTAGTTCCTGTATAAGAGGTTGTAGGAAGACATCAAGTGATCTTTTTGGATGCTTTGGCCCTGGAACCAAAATGCTGAGAAATAAAAATTCTCGATGCATACACATTTCCGGTGGGAGATTATAAGGCGTCACTATGACTGGCCACAACGAATATTGCCTACCAGACATCCCAAATGGACTAAATCCATCAGTGCAAAGACCCAAATACACATTTTTATGTTCTACAGCAAAGTCTGGATATACCGTGTGAAAGTGTTTCCACGCCTTTGCATCTGATGGATGGGCGACAACTCCTTCCTCACAATCGTGTTCCGCGTGCCACCTCATTGCCCCTGCTGTCTGCTTTGATTGATATAATCGCTTCAGCCTATCTGTTATTGGAAGGTACCACATACGCTTGAATGGGACTTTGGTGCGACCACTAGTATTCTTATATCTTGGATGGGAGCAAAAACGACATTCCTGCAGCTGAGCATCATCTTTCCAAAAAATCATACAATTATCAATGCAGACATCAATCATCTCAGACGGTAATCCAAGACTTCCTACCAATCTTTGTATCTCATAGTAACTCTCTGCAGAGTTATTACTCTCTGGCAAATACTCTTTAAACAATTCACCCCATTTATCCATGCAATTTTCACTAAGGTTATATTCGCTTTTAATTGTCATCATCCTAGATGCTAACGACAATTTTGAAAGCCCTTCTCTACATCCTTCGTAGATAGGTTGGTTAGCAGCCTCTAACATATCATAAAAATTTTTAGCACTCGGGTTTGGTTCTTCAAAAGTATTATCACTAAACGAAGCAGTAGTTTCTTGAAATGCATCATTGACCATATCATTAAACCTATTCCCATCTGTATTTCGATATGCAGATTCACTAAAATTATCATGACCATACTGATAATTACTATCCTCATAATTAGTACCACCTTCTACATTCCCAGGATTATAACTTCTACTTGAACTACCCGGAACATTCACAACAAAATTCTCCCCATGCGAAAACCAAACATAGTAGTTAGGTAAAAACCCCCTCGTAAATAAATGTTTCCAAACAATTCGCGTATCATGTGGAGCAAAGTTTTTGCATTTCACACAAGGACAGAAAATTTTCACGTTACCGTCGTTGGTATATCCTGCGACCGCCCCTGGGTTGTTTGTCGCCTGCGCCAAAAACTGGTCAAGCCCTTCTCTAAATTCTCTAGACACTTCGCCAGTTTCTGGATCTTTGCGGTTGTACATCCATGCTCGAACCACGTAGACCTCATGATGCGAAGACATCTTCGAGTAAGTATCAAAATAATTTCTCTTTCAGAAATATTTGGAAAAAAAAAAAATTCTCCTCGGATTGGTTTTTTTGATTACGATTGGAATGTTTGTTGTGAATTTGTTCATCACACATTCGAGGTTTTTATAGAAAACTGGATTATTTTGCTACTAATTTGCGACATTTTTGCATCCATTTTGCGACACATTTGTGACAAAAATATTGCACCCATAGTTAGGTAAACATCCTAAACACGTGTTCTAATAAATTCGTCGCAAAATTCTCGCAAAGTTTGCGACGTTTTTGCGTCTAAAAGTTAAATTCGAAGCAAAATTGTCGCAAATGTTGTATTTATAATTTGGTAAGTTATTACGACGAAACTTTTGTTTTTATAGTTTGGTAACTTAAGATGTAATTTGTACTTTTTTGTTATTAGTATTAATATGTTTGGGTGACAAGTAAAATTTTTGAAATTTATATTAATAATATAATATTCTGATATTTTAACATTATTTAATTTATTATTTTAACATTAATTACTAATTGACATCGATGTTTATAAACGTACGTACAATCGAGATATATATATATATATAGTGCATTATTGCTTAAAAACGTAATACAAATAAACTGCTAACATAAACACATATTTATTTTTATTTCCTTCAATTGATGACATGTATTACTCATCATCAATTTCTTCACCATCATCCGTCGTCGACCCTTCGTCATCTACTTGGGATAACCAATTGTTAGGATTTCGATTAACACGACTGCTACTACCTTCTTCTGTGAACGTTGTACCCATGTTTTCTTTAGATATAACCTGTCAAATGAAATAAATAACTTGATTTGGTGTAATGATACTATTTAGTACAATACCTTTAACTTACATATTGTAACTTACATTGTTTATGTTATTCAGAGTAATGTTAAGATATGGTGTCGCTCTATCAAACTTAACAACTACAACCTCCTTTAGAACCAATACCGAACCCTCCTTTATGTGCGGCCCATATTTGTTATCAGATATGGCGGACCTATGAATGCTCGCTTGTACAGTCCCGGTAGGATCCTTCAACGAAAACAAATAACATTTATCGATTACTAAATATTTTGTTAATATGTAATTAATGTACACATTTGTTAAAAATATCTTTTGTTATAACTTATATATAAATTTTACCTTTAGTATGATCATCGCGTCCCCCAATCCATTAGGTTCCATTTTATGAATCACTCCTACCACATATGGTACGTGACGTCATATGGTACGTGACGCCATTTTATGCAACTCTTTTACCAGTGTCCACCCACGGGTGTGTCCACCTGTATATATTCAACGTAGAATAAGTAAACTATATATAATTAAATTGTCAATTAAACAATATACAAACTCAGAAATATAATATATTAATAATAATAAAATTTCATTATACCTGTTAATTTGTTGACATTAGCAATTGTCGTCTTCCAACGGATATCGGTGAACGATGGATCTTCTGCCTCGACAACACAGTTAACCATTTGTACATGTCTCTCATAAGAATTGCATGCTTCCAACATCGATTCTTCAAGTTTTTTCCTTGCCCGTTCTTCTGCTTGTCTCCCACCAGCCGGACCCGGAATCAAAGATCGATTGTTATCCATATTTGTTGAAGTATAGAATGCGAGGTAATTAATGTGGATATAAAATCGATTTTATAGAATGTTCATTTCAGTTTGCGACAAAATTGCTACTATTTTCCAAGACTTTTGCGACCGATTTGCGACTTAAATATTACACATATAAACAAGTAAGAATCAATTAAAACGTGTGTAACCAACTTGCGTCGCAAATCCCTCGCAACACTTAAATCGTCGCAAATTCGACGCACGTTTTGTGACCAGTTTGCGTCGAATTGTAATTTTGGACGCAAAAGCGTCGCAAACGTTTATTCGACGCAAAATCGTCGCAAAATGTGCGTCGAAGTTGCGTCTAAACATTTCCACAGACGCCAAATCGTCGCAATTTTGCGACGGTTTTGCTGCTATATTTTCCCACACAAATTAGCGACGTTTTTGCGTCATTTTGCCAAATGTCGTCGCCGATTGGTCGCAAAATCGTCGCAAATTTGCGAGGCTTTATTTCCGTCGCAAATTTCCGTTGCAAATGGCCTTGTTTTCTTGTAGTGCAAGGTTTTTAACGAGGCATTGTGGTCACACTTTTATCAGTTGCCTCGTTGCTAATATGCCTAAAGTTTGCATGGAGGTCGGTCGAATAATTGTACGTGGTCATCACGTAAGTGTGTCTTAGTATTTGAAAAACTTTGTTCCTAAATATTGTTTTGGGTTTACGTGGTTTTAGTGTGTAAGATTAAAGTCATGTTGACTACATTTAATATGTGTGTGTGTGTGTGAGAGTTTCTAGGACTCTTACTCTCCTATATGTAACCGATCGTATTCTCCATTGCAATCCATCAAACTTTTTATTCAAAACAATCTCTCTCTAATCGTTTGATCAACAACAAAGTGTGTAATATCTTTGTTCCTTTGGTTCTTGTTAGTGTGTAATATCTACCAAGATCTAGAGTTTGAAAGATCAAGAGTCCATCACTACTCTTGATAGTTTCGTTTGATCCATCACATTCAAATCGCCAAGCGTCTCAACCTTTCTCATACGCTTCCGCAAATCGAAACAACCCACACGGATTGATCTTGTGACGTTGATCCTTCGATTGTTGATCAAGGGTGTATTTAGTGGTATCAGAGCAAATTTCGTGTCAGGTTGTGTCTTTTCAACTTTGTTTTCATATTTGTTATGTCTTTTTGTTTAATGTCTTGTGTAGATCTTTTCAAAAACGAATCCTAGGTTGAAAACTCTTTGAAACTGTTAATGTCTGTGATTTTGTTGGAATTTTCATAAATATTTGGCTCATCGTAAAATCGTGAAATTAATTAATTCTGAACCTATTACGAGTCTAGTATTTACTAAAAGTTATTTGATAATTTTTGGAATAGATTTGATAATTTTACATGACCGTTCATCTAATACTGTCAGATGTGCTAAAATTCTATTGTCTGGTGTTTTGATCAAATTTCGCAAGGACTTTTTACTTGTTTAGATCTCTTTTTTTTCCAGGTACTATGGTTAACCCAGAGGAAGAAGAGCAAGATCCCATAGCCAGAAACAACAAACAGATGATGGAAACTCTTACGGCTCAAATGCATGATATGATTCTATTTATAAAAGAATTTCAACAACATATATAGAACAAAACTTGTAAATATATGTATGTGTCAAATTTACCTATTTTTCCCGTATGTAAAATCAGTAAAAATTAAACTTTTTGAATAACAATGAATTTTGAATGGAATTTAAAACTCATCAAAATAATAACAATGAATTTCATTAAGAATCTCATAATCCATAAATTAATAACATTGGATTTTAAATTTTTTAACTCTTTAAGAATTCATCAACCAATAACCCTCCCTAAAATGTAGATACATGTATATATTATTTTATGTATAAACTTTCATTTTTTGATAATATATACATAGCAAAAAATATATTAGTTTGATAATATATGCATTTAAAATTTGACACATACATATATTTACAAGTTTTGTAATATATACATGATATATAACTATTTTAACTATATAAATATAAATATAAATAAATATATATATATATATATATATGTGTGTGTGTGTGTGATATTTCAGCGTGCACTATATCATTACTCTCATTGTTTTGAATTTTGCAAATTCCAATATCATAAAATGACTAATGTCACCTTTTTTGCTGTATTCATCATCCTTATTCTACGTTTGTTTTGTGTATACCATCTCTATTAATTATATTTTTTTTGTATCTTTTCTAAATCTATTTTAAAACCATGCGTTTATTTATTTGCTGATACTTAATATTCTATATGAACGATGGTGAATGAGACTCAGGGACAAGATAAATTGTGTCAAAAGATTTTAGCACAAACCGATTGTGGTATCATCGATACATGTAACGTTCTGTGCCGACAACTATTGAAGGGGATTGGCAAGTGCGTTCAATCAAGGGACGGAAGATCAACATGTCATCGCAATTTTCCTTGTATTTCTTAAATGAAATTTTTATTGTTGCTATGCACGGATTAGAGTGTTAAAACCTATCCTCTTACTATTAAAAGAGAAGTGCAATTAGTGAAAAAACTTAGTTGTTTTAATTTGATTAGATAAAAACTATGACATAGAATGATGACATATCTTTAATTAAAAGATAACATGATTTAAATCTTTAATTAATCGTTTAAGAAAAATTCGTATTATTATATCAATAAAAAATGAATAATTGTCGGATCTTTTATATAAATTAACAACAAACTTTAGATTTTTTTTTTGGTCACACCAATTTCGGATTTAAAAAAAATCAATCGATAAAACATTTTTGAAAAAAATTACTAACTACAAAACAAAACAACATTATCATACATTTTACCTTCACTCAATATTAATCTAAATAAAATAGCTATATATATATATATATAATGGAGCAATTGCAAAAATGCCACTTTTGAATTATATTTCACAAAACATGTCACTCTTAAATTATTTTCTTACCAACATACAACTTATAAATTCGTTTAAAAACCTTATATCTCAAAATTATCAATCTTAAACAAAAATTTTAGTTCCTGACAAACTTTAAACCCAAAAAACTAAACCCTAATATAACATAGTTATAAACTCTCTCAATTCATATCCCTCATAAGCTCTGCATATTCCTTGGCAATTTTAGGCCTGTGAGATGTTGGAAACAAAACACCACCAAGAATTGCAAGACATGCATACTTGAACCTCGTCTCCTTGTCCGTAAAAGCCTTCCGTCGGAGCATCTTCGTCGCCATGTCTACAATACAGCTCTCAAGTTGGCCGAACAGCGCCGGCCAGTAGGGCTTGTCTTTGATGGTTAGTCTTTTCTTCTTCTTGAAGCTCTTCGAGTATTTTCCACAGCAGAGGCCAGTAACAATCCCAAATTCTCTCAGTGATATTTGGATAGGCCTTCCGGCGAAGAGAACCCAAATCTCATGCTTCTTATTCACTGTCAGTAAACGCGTTATGATGAAATTGCCAAAACTTCCATAATAAGAAGGTTTCTCCGCCGTAGAAATCAATTTCCCAAAAGGAGAAGCCCTTAACTCCTCTCTCTCTCTCTCTCTCTCTCTCCCTCTCTCTCTCTTGTTCTTCTTCTTCTAATGCGTTTATGATGGAATTGATGGTTTTCGCCTTGTGATACGAGTTTACCCGGTCACCAATTGGTTCTTCGCCGACGGTGAAGAGTCTCGGAGGCAATTCGTCAATCTCCATCGAAACCCTAATGCTTTTTCGGTGGTTGTTTTAGAAGAAAATGAAACGATTTTGAAATAAGAAAGAGAAAATATCGCATCAATAGTCGCAACTTTTGAGTGGTGTACACAGAGTACTCTCTCTCTTTTACGCATCCATCGAAGAAATACATACACCTATATGTATCAAAATCTAGATATAATTCGACCTCAATTAGACTGACATCATATACTAGAGTCAGCCCAACTTGCATAGCCACAGTACAAATATGGTTTATAGATAGTAGGGCTAAATTCGGAAGTTTTTTAAAGAAACATCACTGGGTACAGTGCAATGTTGTTGGGCTGACTCTAGTATAGGATGCCGTATGGCCCAAAATTTTGATTACCAATCTAAATTCTCAATCATTTGTTTCAGTTATTATTATTTTTTGTTTTTATTATTCTAAAAGTTCTCTACATACTATTTGGGTTTATTGAACTCCCCCATAATCGCAACCATATTCGATTTACACAAAATTATTTACATACAAATTAAGTGTCATGCAATTTAAATTTTTATGTTTAAATTGTATTTATTTATATGGAAAATGTACCATTTGATCTTTGTTATTTCTATTTTCACTTATATATTAAAATAATTCTTAAATTTTTTATATAAATATATTAATTCCACGTTTGACACAGACCAAAGTTCTAGTTGTTAAATTAAAAGAGTAATAAAAATTAGTATATGTGACAAATTATCAATTATTAAATTTAAGAGAATTTTCATGATATGTACTTTTGGCATGCCGTTTTACAGTTATGCCATCATTTGAAATTTTTTGCAAGAATGTTATCATTTTTTAATCTAGATTTTATATTTTTTGGGTTTGTGTTAACTATTTTATATTTAGGGTATAGTTTTTTGGAGTAGAGTTTAGGGTTTGAGTTTTGAGAGAGATGATATGTTTGCAATAAATTTTCAAAAGTGGCATATTTCAAAAAAAAAATTTGAAGACTGCATGTTTGTAATTCTTCTAAATTTAAACTAATTGGTTAAAGATTTTATTATTGATTTTTATTGGTTATCGAATGCAATATCCCTTTTGTTAATTGATCCTAAATAAAACCACGCATGTAGTGAGCGATTGTAGTGACTACTGACCAGTGAGTGAGTGAAGAAGGTATGATGACTCCTCCCCTCTTCACCGAGTGAATGGATACGGTAGCAGTATATCTGGCCGTGCATCCACACGCGCGCTAAGCAACTAGATCTCAAGATCCGACGGCTCTGGACACCGCGAAAATCTAACGAGAATTGACCTCAGAATAGCGGATCTGGACCGTCGGTGCCAACTTGGTGGGTCCTACAACTGCACCTGTCACGCACTTCCTTTATTCTGCTGAGATATTTATTTTTCAACTGATTAGATTCCATTCTTATTACTTTTCGTGGAAAATTCACCAATTCCCAAAATCTATAAGTTTAGTTAACTATAAATACTGACAAAAATGATTAATTATGAATCCACGTACTCACACCTTCTCACAAAGTGGAACTAGTTACTTGACTCATCCAATATGTAGGTCACGATCTCTCAATTGTTTTAGCAACATATTAAACAAAACAAAACAAAAAAAAACAGAATGTTGATAACAAAACAAAACAGAATGTTGATACGGTTACATAATGAAGTAAAATGCACCTTAAAATTTTTATTTAAAGTGAAAAATTAAACATTTTATAGGTCGTAAAGAACGACATGGGTTTTACCCAAAAGCGCCCATTCAATCCAAATTTACATGGGAATTGTGATTTGTTTATCCCTGAAATAATTAATAATATATCATTATGACGTAAACAAATAAATTAAAACCTCGTGAAAAAATCCAGTAAATGAGCCCTAATCGAAGGCAAAATATTTATGTGATAAGAAAAAAAAATCATACAAAAAATACACAACAAATTGCTATACAAGACCACCACAAGGCCAACAAAACACGTGTCCTTTTTACCGCGGCGGAAGAAACTATCTCACGCGGTGGCGATACAAGCCGCGATGGCTGGTCATCAGAATTCCCCGGCGATAAAGAAATCTCATGTGGAGGAGCACTCACGGGTACGGGTTGACCTGATTTCGGAAACAGCTCCTTAGGCAAAAGAACTTTGGATACTCCGAAAACCGACACCGGGTTCTGATCAAAAGCCGTTTGAGTCACAACCGCCAAAACCAAACCGGAATTAATCGTGACGATGGACCCGTTAACCCGAGAAATGTTGAGCGTATAAGAACCAGCTCCCATTTCCTCAGTAGCTAATGTCGGTTGAACCGGATTGGTTATCGACTCGAGAGATCCGAGTGTGTAATACGAATGAAGAACATGGAATTTTAGCACGACGGCTTTAAGCTCCGCAGCTAACGACTGGAGGTTAACGTTAGAAGGAAGATCGGAGAAAGCGGAATCTGTTGGGACGAAGACGGTGACTCCGGCGCCACGCTCGTCGTTTTCGAATTCGTTTATGACTCCGGAGGCGACGAGGAGAGAGAGAGCAACGTTGAAGTTATGACCATTGATTAGAATCTGCGTGAGGTTGATTCCCGCCGGAGGAGGGGAAAGAGACGTTCCCGATGACGGCGGAGGAGTGAGAGTCTCCGACGCCGTGATATCGATTCCGGCCGGGACTAGTAGCGAGTCGACGGAGAGGACGGTTATGTTCGGTGGTTTTGTTTCGAGAAGTTTTAAAACGGTGACGGAATTGGTGGATTTTGGGGATCCGATCGCGACGGATCCTGAATTCGGATCTCGGGTTACGTTAACGGATCCGGATCCGAAGAATGCACGACCGGAAGCTTCGTATAGAGTGGTGACGGTGGAGCCTGACGGTGGGATACGGCGGAGATCGGAATCGGAGAGGAATTGAAGGAGGACATGGAAGCGGAGGAGATCTGCTAAAGCGTGAGGAGGAAGGCGGCGCGTGAGATCCACGGAGGCGGAGGAGAAGTGAGAATTGGGAACGGCGAGGAGTGTGAGTGAATTTCTGCCGGAAAGTTCGGCGGCGATGCCGGAGGAGACGAGGAGGTTGGAGAAAGAGGAGAGGTTTGGGAAGGAGGAGAGGACGGCGGTGACGTTGATGGCGGAGACGGTGGAGGACAGGAGGAGGAGTAAATAAGGAAATGCGAGAGGGGTAAAATGGGAAATGGGAAATGCGTTCGCCATTATAATTGAGTTATTAGGTCATGAGAGTTGGTAAAGAGAAGGAAAGGAAGTGGATAGAGAGAGAAGGAGGAGTGATAAGTGAAGGTTTGGTGGACGAAATTAAAAACAGCTTTGGGAATTGTATCACGCGCGGTGTATTGGAGGTGAAGTGTACGCGCGAATTTATTAGAGAGGACGAAGCAGGTGTCACTGTGACAGAGAGTGAGAGATGTTTTTGTGGACACTTCTAGTCTAGCAGTGATTAGATTTTGGTGAGAAGATAATTAATTTTTAAAAATAAATAATATATTTGGTGCTGCCCACGTGGGTATAGTTTAATTATATTGTCTTTTGAACCCTTTTTTTACTTTTTTTTTTTTTTTTTTTTGTCAACTTTTCATTAAAAGGAAATGGAGAAAAATTACTCCCCATACAAATGAGACTCTGGTTACTGATTACACAAGGGACACGTGACAATGAAAGACCAATACTAATCCTAACTTTGAACGCGTGTCTAACATGCACGATTTGAAGCAGATCCAATTCACAACAACCAAAACTCCAGTAGCCAACACCGGCCAATTCCACCGCCTACCAGCCACCACCACCGGGAAGAATCTGCTCCTGGAATCCTTTTGATTTTTCTCCAAGACCTTTTAAAGAGATCCTTTTGCAACATCAATTCACCCGATACCAGAAGAAGAAATAACCAATTCACCGAATCAATTCCTTGAAGAGCACAATAGATCCAGAAACAAGATTATTCATTGAGACATTTTCAAGTGAAAACCCCAATTCTTCTTAACCCGTTCTAAATCCACCTAAATCTTCAAATCTCATGATTTTCTCTCATAAAGAAACTTCACATGAAAGACATGACTTAATCGGAGCTAACACATGTGAAGAGTTTACTCTCTAATGAAAGAAAAACAAGCATATCAATGAACAGGATTTCCTCACTAGCGATCAGGAAAAATAGCCTTTAAATACACATGCAAAAGGATCGAACAAACAAAAAAACGATAAAGGGAAGATTATCTGATAAACAGAGAGGAAGGTGAAAAAACAACCGTAAAATCGGACTAAGCCGAAGATTATTGTCCGACAAGCCGAAGGAAAACATCGGACTAAACCGAAAGAAAATTTCGAACTAATCCGAAGAAACCGATCCAATGAACGAAAGACTAGAAGCCCCGGTACCGGCTAATCCGGCCACCGGGCAAAACACAAAACAGATCTGAAATGAACCCTTTTTTTACATTTGCATGTGAGTTTTATTGCTCTAAATATCCATTTATTGAAACAAAATAAAACGATCTATTATTTTTGAATCTTAATGGTTGAATCTAATGACGGTACTAGAAAATGCCCCGTATACCTATAAGGGTTGGCTAGTGATTCTGGATCGATGGGAGAACAGACATAAACCGGATTTTCTCAGGTATATTCCATTTTGGGTAAGGATTGATAATCTCCCTCAAGAATATAGATATCCTGGTATCGTCAGGAGTATAGGTTCTATGTTGGGAGAAGTCATTGATATTTCCATCACTGAACCTAGTGTTCGATACAACAAGATAGCTCAGGTTTGGTTCAAGGTTAATTTTGATGTGGATCATAAAATAATCTTGGTCCGAGAGGTTGAAATTATAAGTTCGAAGGGGTCACTTGAGCTAGAGTTCTTTTATGCGGGGTTGATGAAATTTTGTACAACTTGTGGAAGTCTTCGACACAACTATGAAATATGTCCTGAGGCTCATACACTAAATGTAGAAAGGGAATCGTTTATGGCTATTAGCAATGATCCTAATGTAACTGCAACAGAGCGACTGGAAGCTATCAATGAGCTGAATACAGGACAGGTGATAATAGAAGGTTCTGTTTCAGTTAATGCTTCTAGTGTGGAGATGCCAAGCCAGACTGTTGAGGCAGGGGATATAGAGATGATCACTCCAGATCAAGGAATTAAGAGGAAGGCAGATGAAGCTGGAATGAAAGAAGATTCGGCAACAACTTCAAAGAAGAAAAATGAAGGTAACCAGAAACTTGTTAAAGGTTTGGTGGTTTCCCTCAAACCACCAATGCAGCCATGAAGATTTTTCATCTGAATTGTCAGGGTATGGGGAACACCTTGACAATTCAGTACCTAAAAGATGTTAGGAGATCTTCTAATCCTGACATCATGTTCCTCGTGGAAACCAAGCAAGCTTATGATGCTGTAAATAAGTTGTGCAAGGATCTTAATTATGCTAATGCGTTTGTACTGCCATCTAACGGTTCAGCAGGAGGCTTAGCAATTTTTTGGGATGTGCATATTCAGCTAAGTCTATTAGCCTCTCCAACTTTATATCAAAATGATGTATATATTAATGATGGTGATAATGTATTTTGCTTGTCTTATATATATGGAAATCCAGTTGTGACGTATCGAAAGAAGCAGTGGGATAATATGATTAAACAAGTGGAAGAAGGTATTTATTCTGATATTCCTAGAGTTGTTATGGGAGATTTCAATGATATAAAATTTGCAAGTGAAAAAAGTGGGGGAGTTAATAGATCGGATTGTTATTATAGCCACTTTAGACGAATGCTCTCTTTATGTGGTCTGCATGATATTAAAACTAATGGAGGACAAGGGGGCATGTTTACTTGGGTGGGTAAAAGATACTCTCATAATGTAAGATCTAGGATTGATAGAGTTGTTGCCAATTCGGATTGGCTTGATCTTTATCCAAATGCTTTTGTAGAGATTTTGCCATGGCACTGTTCGGATCACAGGGCTCTCATTCTATATACAGATCCTCCAAGATGGAAATGGAAAAAAACTTTTAAATATGATCGTAGGTGGAGTCATGAGTCAGACTTTAAAGATCATGTAAAGAAGATTTGGACTGAACATTGTCAACATATCCCTCCTCAAAGCATTAGCAAAGCTCTCAGCCTGTGTAGGAAAGGACTTTCTCAATGGAAATCAGCCCATATCTCTAGTACGGAGCAACAAATTAAGCAGCTCAAGACAACCATTGAGGACGCTTATCATAGGCCTATTATTGATTATATTCTGCTCAATGATCTAAAATCTAAATTGTCCAATGCTTATAGAATGGAAGAAGAATACTGGAGGGCTAAGAGCAGAGTTTTGTGGCTTCAATCAGGGGACAAGAATACAAAATTCTTTCATGCTAAGACAAAACAGAGAAGAGCTTTCAATAGGATTGTATCATTAAGGAATGAAGCAGGGCAAATGGTCTTCCAACAAAAGGAAATAAATGATCTGGTGGTTCGATATTTCAAAGAAATATTTTCTTCTAATGGAAATTATGCCTCCTCTCTTGATTTTCTTCAGGATATACCAATAAAGGTTACTGAGGAGATGAATGATAATTTACTCAAGCCTGTAACAGAAGCTGAGGTGTATGCTGCATTATGTCAGATGAATGGGGACAAGGCTCCAGGGCCAGATGGATTAACTGCAGCTTTTTATCAAGATCATTGGGCTTCAGTAAGGACTTCAATGGTGAGCTTCATTCAAAATTTTTTACAGTCTAATGAATTAGACCCTGATTTAAATCATACTCATATATGTCTAATTCCTAAGATTGAGAATGCTGTTCAAGTTAAGGATTTCAGACCCATTAGTCTCACAAATGTTGCATACAAAATCTTATCTAAAGTTTTAGCTGAGCGTCTTAAGGAAGTCCTATCTACCATTATTTCTGATAATCAATCTGCATTTATTCCCAATAGATTTATCACAGACAATGTCTTAATTGCTCATGAAATGATCCATTCTTTGAAAACCAGAAAGTTGAAGGAGTCTTATATGGCTGTAAAGCTTGATATAAGCAAAGCTTTTGATAAGGTGGAGTGGTTTTTCTTAGAGCAATTAATGAAGAAATTGGGTTTTGCAGATATGTGGTGTACATGGATTATGAAGTGTGTAACATCGGTTACATATTCAGTTTTGATCAATGGTACCCCTACTGGTATCATCAAACCTTCTAGAGGATTAAGACAAGGTGACCCTCTTTCACCATATCTTTACTTAATATGTACAGAGGCTTTCTCATTTTTATTAAGCCAAGCAAAGGAAAAAGGGGAATTATCAGGTTTTCAAGTTTGTAAAAATGGCCCTACTATTACGCACCTTTTGTTTGCTGATGATTCACTTTTGTTCTGCAAAGCAACAGAAGGGGAATGTAATCATCTCTTAAAGATTCTTAAAGTTTATAAGGAGGCTTCTGGACAAGAGGTTAATTTTGGAAAGTCATCAATCATGTTCTCTAAAGGTATCAGTCAAAATCTTAAGCAACGTATCTTGCAACTTATAAGTATTCAAAAAGTTGGAGGTTTTGGTAGATATTTAGGTCTGCCTGAGAATATAGGAAGAAATAAAATGGATACATTTACTTACATTGTTCAAAGAATGATTCAGAAAGTGGACAATTGGTACTCAAAGCTGCTATCTCATGCTGGGAAAGAAACTTTAATTAAATCTGTTTTGCTTGCCCTTCCTACCTATTGTATGCAATGCTTTATATTGCCAAAGAAGCTTATAGATCGAATTGAGGTTATAATACGAAAGTTTTTTTGGTCAACATCTCAGGAAAGAACAAAATTGAGCTGGGTAGCATGGGATAAGATCACAAATCCTAAGAATATGGGAGGATTGGGTATTAGAGACCTAAGGGATTTTAATGTTGCTCTTCTTGCTAAACAGAGTTGGAGAATACTTAATACACCATCGTCATTATTAGCAAGGGTCTACAAGGCCAAATACTATCCCAAGTCAACTTTGCTAGAGGCCACTCAAAAGTGGAACTCAAGTTATGCTTGGCGAAGCATACTTCAAGGCAATAAGTTGCTCAAGGAAGGGGTTAAATGGAACATTGGTTCAGGAGAAGGAGTTCTGTTTTGGAGAGACCCTTGGCTTCCAACATGTCCATCACGTCCTCCCACAGCTATTGAAGATCAAATAAACAAGAATCTAACAGTGAAGGATATGTTTTTACCAGGCACTACCATTTGGAATGATTCTAATTTGCAAAGAATGGTGCACCAAATGGATATTCCTCTGATAAAAAGACAAAGGCCTTCACTAACAGGAGCTGCAGATTGTCTAAGTTGGATGCATACCACACATGGAAACTATACGGTTAGATCAGGATATAATTTAATCCAGAGTCAAAAAGGTCAGTGTTCCTCAACCTCATTTCAACTCTTTAAGCATCTGTGGAATCAACATTTGCCACCGAAACTGCATCATTTCTGGTGGAGAGCTCTACATGATGCACTTCCAGTAGCAAAAAAATTAAAACAGAGAAGGATTTTACAAGATGCTACTTGTTCTATGTGTGGAGAAGGGGAGGAAACATTGGAACACATGCTATTCCAATGTCGTATTAGTCAAGAAATTTGGGATTTGGCCTCATTCTCAGATCATTTATATGGAATGAAGAGCAAGGATGATTTTAAGCCCATATATAGTAAGCTAACTGAGGACCTTAAGGATAACTGTAATAAGCTAACACTCTTTTACTTTGTGGGATGGAGAATATGGAAGAATAGGAATGATCTTGTATTTCAAAATAAAAGATGGCCAATCCCTAATATTATTAACAAGGCGATTTCAGATTATCATACCTGGTTAGAAGTGAACAATCAAGAGCAAAGATCCCATGAAACTGTCTCGGAGAACTCTTATGGAGGTAATGCTCTCTCTTCTATTGATCAGATACTTCCTTACTCTTCTCAGGAAATTTGTTTAGTGGATGCATCCTGGAAATCAAAATATGAGGACATTGGTATTGGTTGGAGTCTCTTGGATTCATCTCTTCAGGAAAGAATTTTTGGCTCGGGAGCTTTACATCCCACCATTTCTCCTTCTCATTCAGAAACAGAGGCTTTGAGAATTGCGGTGATAGAGTTACATAGGCTTGGCTATAGGAATGTAACTTTCTGTGGAGATTTCCGAATGTTATATGCTTTCTTGCAGAAGGGAGTGTGGAATATGGAGAATTCGGAAATGCAATTTTCAACCTATAGTATTGCTCTTCAAGATATAATTAACATTGCGAAGATATGTAACTACAAGTTTATGCATGTTTCCCGTAGTATTGTTTCACATGTAGATCGTTTATCGAAGCATGCTAGGATTACCTCTCAAAGCTATGTTGTAAAATGGAGAATGTAATATTCTAAATCAATAAAACATTTGACGACAAAAAAAAAAAATGGTTGAATAATGTATAATTTGATGATGACTGATTGTAAAATTTAAACAAAATATATAAATTTGACAGAATTCGATTATGTATACATTTGCATGTGAGTTGAATAGCTTTGAATATCAAATCATTAAAACAAATTTAAACGATATATTATTTAAAAAGTAGACCATATCACTATATTGATGGATCGTAGAAAAATATTGAATTTTTTTATAGGATTTGGCCAGATATATACATCACTAAAAGCAATGTAGCGTTAGGAGCCAAGAATATAAAAAAGAGTCTATCACCTCTCCATTTTGAATCGATCGAGGCTTTGATTTGAGCTATAGAGAGCATGGTCAGTCGACAAAATATGAAGAATGGGCATCGCCATATTGCTATATCGATGGAACGTCGAAAGAGACTGACATGTTTAAGGATTTTGCTAGTATTTGGACACCCATGAAGGTCATATAGTGTTGGGAGCCAAAAAGCAAGAAGGAGTCTACCACCTCTTAATTTCAAAATCGAGGCATTGATTTAGGTCATGGAGTGCATGGTCAGTCAATGAAAGATGGAGATTGTTTTTGCGAGTGGTTGCTTTGAGTTGGTTAGAATGGGTCACAACTATTGCAATGGCTTGCATTCTTATTGGTTAAACTGTTTCACACGATCCATTTGAAATAATCCGGTCAAAAGTTTTTGTAACGTTCTGATCGACAGTGTTTGTGAGTCCCTACGCTCACTATCGGTTTGTGGACACCACCCTCATCTAACGGCTGGTGCGTTAGTCTGGAAAGGTCGAAAGTCCTGTATATTGACTCTGCAAAATCATCACACGATATGTCTTCGTGTTTTATCATCAATTCCTCATTCACATGATACTAGAAATAACTTTCTAGTGTATAATCCATATTTAAATTGATGGAGTTCAAATACGCATAACTTTGGAATTCTTTCAACACTAGTGGCCGGAAAGATAAATGTACTTAACTGACATAGATAACCATATCAATTCTTTTAAAATTTTTCTTATATATTTTGAAATTGAGGTGTTACAGTTTTACATGTATTGTACTCGTTAAATGAAACTCTTTAACAAACATATAAAATTGTGAAGTATAAATTTTTACACAAAATAAATTACAATTCTGTTGAAAAGAACCAAGTATGTACCCTCTAAAAATTCAGCTAAGTTCCTTGTGGGGGTCGAAACCAACACAACTAGAATTTGTAAGAGTTCTAGGGAAGCTTGTGAGATTTCTATGGTAAGCTAGGGCCAAGAAAGATGTAAAGAGATTGTTTATTGCTCAGAAAAGCTTTGAGTACAAGTTTGCGTATTGAAATTGCAGATCCCCCTTGGGGTGTTTACAAAGGTCTATTTATAGCTTGTCTAAGGCGGCCCCCTTCTCCTAAGTCTCCACGGAATTGCTTTACTTGAGTCGGTCGTGTCGAAGTGGGCTGGAAACTGCGTTGGGCCAAGGACGGGATTAATGACCCCGAGGCTGAGGTCGGGCCGTGTGGTGAGGCTGAGGTCGGCCGTAGGCCGAACCCGTGCTTGGCCTAGGAACCGAAGCTACGGTCGGCTCCATGACCGAGGCTGTGCTCGGGCTGCTTGGCGAGGCTGTGCTCGGCACCAGGCCAAGCTCGTGCTCGGTCTAGGACCCGAGACCACGGTCGGCTCCAAACAGGCGAAGCTGAGGTTGGCCCTCCTTGGACCGAGCCTATGCTCGGTTCTTCCTTGGACCGAGCCTGTGCTCGGTTCTTCCTTGGAGAGCACGTGGTTGGCCCGTGCTGGAGAGCACGTGGTCGGCCTCCACTCAGTCCCGTTCCATTTCCACTTCGCTTAAGTTTACTCCGTTGCTACAACATCTGCTCCGCATGAGGACCTAGGTTCTATAATGCTTCCTCCATCAAGGTACCAGGCGCCATTTCTTCAAATGCTTAGACTTGGAGTGTTAATGCTAAGGGGGTGAATACCAACCCCAACATTCCTCCCAAGTGTTAATTTGTGATAAAAAAAAATGATTTTCTTAGACAAGAAAATATTATTTGGCAATAAGAAATAACAAAGACTCTGCTAAACGAAATGGGCCTAATTGGCTGGCGTTAAGCAAGATCTAAGAAACAAAGCCCATTACGCCCAGTAAAGAAGATCGCTAGGGTTTAAGAAGAAGAAGAAGAATAAGGAGGCGACGAAAAAACTGAATCTGTAGAGGAAGAAAGAAAAAAAATGGACCCGAGCATGATGGCTGGACTCGATGGTCTTCCTGCAGAAGACCACGCGAAAATGACTTCCATGATCGAACAGCTTCAGCTACGTGATAGGTTTGTCTTTTAGATCTCTCCACTATTACAACATAATATTTCTTTCTCTTGACACGATTTTTCGATTAGCATCGAGCTTGAATCGTTAGAACTATTACTCGAATTAATGGTGGATTTGTTTTGGGCGATCTGAAATTTAACAATGTTTAGTGTTTATGATTTGATATTACTCATTTTGTGGCTAATTATAGATCTTTGTATCGTTAGTGTCTCACATCATAATGTATTGGATTGGTCATAAAGTTTTAGATTGAGTTAAGTAAAATTATTTAGCTTTGATTTTTTTAGAACCAAGTGTCTTAAACTGTTTTTGTTCCGATTGTGTTTTGTCAAAACTCAGAAAGCTTCACATTATCTTTGATTTGCAACAAGTTTGAATTCTGTGGCTTGTTGTTTGACATTGAAGCTGAAAGGAAAATGATCTCCTTAAAACCAGTGCAGCTAGTTAATGCTGTTTATGGACGTTAATGGAACAACAACTTGTTATGCATTGTATGGTTTCAACTTCTCTGTTCTGGGTTCTAGGCCTTAACTTTTGCTTCTTGCGTGGTTTGTTTAATGAAATGAATCAGCTTGAGGATGTACAATTCGCTGGTGGAGAGGTGTGTTGTGGACTGTGTCGATAACTTCACACGCAAAACTCTTTCGAAACAAGAGGAGACTTGTGTTATGAAGTGTGCTGAGAAGTTCCTCAAGCACACTATGCGTGTTGGTATGCGGTTTGCCGAGCTCAATCAGAACGCACCAACCCAAGACGAATAATGAAGTCATTGTTTGGTTTTTGTAGTCCGGTTTATGAGATTGAATCGGGTTTTTAGTGGTTAAGGTGACTCTGATAGTTTTCTTTTGAATTGATACTCCCTTGTATGGTGAAATAATTTTGTCTGCTAAATCCGATTTTGTATTACAAATGGGATATATGAAACAACTTATTATGCATTGTCTAGTATCAATCCGCCTTGTTTGTATTCGACTTATCGCGTTAATTTGATTGCATTATCATCTCTGTTGCTCTCGAATATTGATTCATGAAAAAAAAAACTGAAAATAATTGTTAAAGGAACCGACATATAGCATACATAAAGTTTCATATTTTTACTTTGAAAGCCTAGAAAAAACATCTTACACTTATGATTAAACCCATAAGAAAAAGAAATCAAAGAAAAGAATCTAAAACTTGGTTTCATGTTTCTTGTTAAATAAGAAACCAAATAAGTAGAGACAAATAGAGCGTTTGCACATTTTCGTTACATATGAAATGCATGCTGCTCTGTTTTCAATATTCTATAGTTTTCATTGTAAGACAAAATATGTGTTATTAACTTTCATCAGTTTTTTTACAGAAGTTGCACAATATGATCTACCATAACCCGTTATTTAGCCATATAAAATCCTAATAAATTCATTAAGTGAATGGATCGAATAATGACCATACTATTCTTTCCTATTTTGATAACTTCTAATTTGACATTTTCTTGTCATATAGAAATATCCTAGTCCTGGGCATAAAACATGAACCTGTATACCGAACGTGGACCCGACCCGAAACCTTACAAGTACATGTATGGGTCTAAAATTTCTAGATCCGACACAACCCAAACAAATGTGTATTCCTTTTTGGTGCTATTGTGGATAAACCTAAAGCAATGTGTATTCATGTACTACATAGTACGTTCTAAAACGCAAACCCAATACAAATGACAAATATTACCGTAAAAAATATCTAAGAAAACACTAAAAGGTAGATTACAACCCAAATTAAATTTTTATTGCGTTTACGTTTTATATTCAAACCATTTTTCCAACGACAGAGGTCTCATGACCCGATCAGTTTTCATGATACACCGAGGTATAACTTGAACAAGTTCTCCTCCCTAGTTGTTGTATCAGTATTATCTGCGTGTAAGCTAGTCGTACACACAGAACAATGCAGGGAAACAATGTGCTTTACCCGGTTCTGCTCAGGTGGAAGATCTGATTCATAACTTCTTGGTGACAATGTGGGAACATTCGATATGCAAGAAGGATGGCTGGAAGGTAAGTTTGTTTGTTTCAGAGTGTACCAGGTTAATTCCTTTTGTCTTTGTTCATATTTCTCATGATGTTTGATTCCTTTTACATGATATTAAGGCTTTCTACTGTTGGTGGGTCTACTAGAACGGGGGAGAAACTAATTAGGTCATTTCATTCACTACTGCGCCACTTTTACGCTTTCCTTTTGGGATGACAATCACTTTTGCGTGTCATCTATTTTGGGTTGTGAAGGTATCTTGTGGATCATAATGTTGTTGTACCGAAATGCTTCTTCCCATGTACTTTGATAGATATATGTTTCTGTTCAACTGTTTTTACACTTTCCCTTCTCCTAGTTTTCGAAGGCAAAGCACTTCCAAATTTCAAAAGAAGGCTTCTTGGTTGATTGCTAAACTTTGCTTCCCAAGAACTGCAAGCTCATGTAACTCATGTTCTATCTTATCGTATATGTATATAACAAACTTGATTCCCTTTACATCTTCTGTTGGGATAGCAAACTAATTAAAATTAGTATGAGGGATTTTGGGAAGGAGCCCAAAGATAAATCCGTGCGAATTTTGCTGCTTCGGTCCAAAGCGGACAATATCATACTAATAGAGGAGTTGGACATGGGTTTGGAAAGCCCCACATCTTCCATATTGCCAAGCCCATTTCCGAGAAAGACCTTTTTGATTGAGTATGTGTGGTTGGTTATACAAGTACTTAATAGAGAAACACAAACTTCATCTTACACATGCATAATACAGTTGATATTCCAGGGGATTCCATGAAAATATTGTCGTAAATCTATTTGTTTTCTCTGCTTGCACTATGTTAGCTATAGTATTGTTAAAGACAGTAAGCTTTTGAAGCCTTGTGTTTTCACATGTCTTGTTATACTGGGCCACATGCATTGACAACGACCAAAGAATCATTGGAGGCTTCTAGTAGCTGTGCTTCAGTGTCCAATGATTCAGGTGGGGTCCAATTAAATAAGTGGAAATTAACCTCAACCAATCTTTTGATATTTTGCATCACTTTCATCTGGGAAAACGGCCGTTTTGGACCTAGACTATTTGGAACATGTCTTTTTGGACCTACTCTTTTTCATATGGTCAATATAAACTTAAACACAACATAAATTCAAATGTAAATCCTGAACTGATCAAATTTGTGCCGATTTATACCTTGACCAATTGACCGTTGGTCAACGACGACGAAACAGTGACTAGGACGACGAAACAGTGACTAGGACGACGGAGACAATTACTAAAACGACGGAATTAGAGACTAGGAAGATGAAATCCGACATGTGGCTTCGGTGCTCGACACCGTAACACAAAAACGACATCGTTTTTGAGTTTTGTTGACCATTATTGTTTGATTTTGTTGATCGTTAGTAAGACAATAAAGATCAACAAAGATCGAAATGTTATCGTTTTGGTCTTACGGTTTTGATCAATAAAACCACGTGTTGAATTCCGTGTTTCTAGTCACTTTTTCGTTGTCCTAGTCATAGTTCCGTCGTTGTTGACTAACGGTCAACATGTCAAAGTACAAATCAGCACAAATTTGGTTAGTTCAGGTTCTAAATTTGAATTTTTGTTGTGATCAGGTTTAAATTGACTGTATGAAATAGACAAGGTCCAAAAAGGCACGTTCTAAGTAGTCCATGTCCATAACGGCCGTTCTCTCCTTTCATTTGTTCATGCTTCATCTTATCTCCAGATCATTTTGTCTCCTCTTTTATTGGCTTAATACCTCTTTGTTTATATAACATCATTTTAAAAAGATAATCTAAACATATAAAGAAAAAAGTTATTAAATAAAGATACAAAGAGAAAATGACGAAGATAAAATTTTTTTTGTAGGAATGTGTTGAACTCGTAGAGCGGGTTCGACACTGAATTTATAATGGAGGTTCGAGATTCTTTGTTAGTAGGATGGTAGATGAGAGCAGGTAGAATAAGTATTCTGTCCGGGAGAGCAGACAGTTTAAGATTCCGAGCAGGCTAAGTGAGATATGATTATTCCGAGCAGGATGGACGAAAATAGGATTGTATTAATACTCAAATGTGGTCCAAAGGGCATGATCCCTTTCCCAAAATGTGATACAACTATATATAAGACTTTTAATCTAGGGTTAATGTGTATATGGTTAAAAACTAACCATATACCTCACAAAAGCAACCCTTCCTTAACTAGGGGATAGCTAAACATAGGTTACATCTTATCTTTGGGAAAATGGGCCTTGGAGCTTGCTGGGCCGAGAGCAGGATTTGCCTTGGGCCAAATCCAGGTGTAACAGTAGACCCCCCCCCCCCCCAAGTCGATCGGGCGAGCATACCGAGTTGATCGAGATCGTCAAGCGAGCGGGGCGGAGAGCGAAAAGGCCCGGCCAGCGGTTGTGTTTGGCGGACGAACCTTGGTTCGCTCGGCCCGAGGCCTCGGTCGCAACTTGTTCTCGAACCTTTCGGATGGGGAGCGCTTACGGAGGGAACTTTGATTTTGCAACATCACCATCGTTTCCCGCGTCCAGGGGCAGCTAGGGTTTCCTGTTCTAGGAAATGGTTCGTTACCCCGCCATGCGTTGCCTCGATTCCCGCAACTTCAATTCATGCGACTCTTCACGCTTCCCTCTATAAAATCGCCTCATTCCTTCCCTTCATCCTCACTTTCTTCGACTTCCTCTCTTTTCATCGCCTTCGCTACCAAATCTTTCCCTCGATTTTATACCCAAGCTTTCTTTCTTTCGTTAGAACCATGTCTTCTGAGAGTTCTTCCGAAAGCTCCTCCGATCTTGTCCTTAACCCGTCGACCTGCAGAGGCCGTCGGGGGACCGACCGAATGAATGCTGCAAGTCCTCCTTCTCCGGCGTATAGACCCGCTTCCGGTGATGTCGGCCCAGTTCTTGGCTCTCTTTCTCATACTGCCTCGGGACCTCATGATGGCGGGGTGGCTATAATAGATCTCCGCGTACCTTCCGCCTCAGGCGGTTGGAAGACAGTGATGACGAGGGTATTCCCCTCGAGTATTTAAGAAGATACATCCCGTCCAACTCAGGGGAGCACATCGGTAGTGGTCTCAGAGGTAGCCCTCCAAGTGAGCCGAGGCAGACAGACTCCAGGTAGGAAATGGTCGGGACCGCCTTGAGAGCGCGGTCGGGGGACGAGAGCGCCCCGGTTGTTTCCACCTATGTCACCGGAGCGAGTGGCGCTGTCTCGCCTCGACGATGCTCTGGGGAGGTGGGGCGTTCCTCCGAAAGGATGGATTCCCGGGCTCGTGGGAAGAGACCGGCCGTGGTATCGCTTGATCAACCTCCACCTCTTTGGGTCAGCCATCCCAACCGGATCGCTACGACGGTCGTACGCAGATCCTGCGGCGGGCCGAGCGGGTCTTCTACCTTAGGCTACTACGGATCCGTGATCCCTGATTACCGAGGTGGAATTTCTAGCGGGTCACTAGAGGCGACTGGGACCGTTTCAAGAAAATGGTCAAGGGATAAGACCGCCCCAGTCCCTCGGGTTCTGGTCGAATCGTTGGCTCGCAACATAGTTTCGGCGAGCCCTGAACTGGGGGCCATGGGAGACGGTTGTCCGGGTTGGATCGCGCAACTCGTGAGGGAAAACATGTCCTTAAAGGAAGACAAGGCCTCGCTGGAGAAGGAAAATGAGTCTTTGAGGGGTCAGGTCGGTCCATCGGCGGAGTTAGAGGGGCTAAGGAGATACGCCTCGGAACGGGATACCAGTGAAAGAGCTCACTCGTATGGTCGGGCGCGAGGATGACCTGAGGGGTCTCGCCGAGCAAAAGTATGCCGACCTTAAATCGCGGCTTAGGGCCACCGAACGGGCTAATATCGAGGTGGTCGAGCATGTTCAGTCCCAGATGTCCCATCTGCGGACGTCCAGGAGAGATTATGGACGCACGCGCGCTACGTCTGCCGTTGAACAGGCCCACACGAAACTTGTTGGGTTAGCGCAGACTTCCCTTACTAGGGCTCGAGCCTACTTCATCGAGCAGAGGGACTATCTCAGCCTCGTGAGCCGGGCCAGTCAGGTCAAAACCCAGCTCAATGACATGGATCTGATGGCGGCGTTGGGCCCCTGATCCTTCTTCTGTCCGGGTCTTGTCAGCGTTACGGATATGGCTCAAAGAGTATTGCACTCTCTGGAGCTCGGACAGTGTTACAGATCCAGCTGAAAGGGTACTACGCTCTCCCGGGCTTGAGCGGCATTGCGGATACGACTCCTTGTTTTCCTAACTCATAGGGACTTTGAATATTTCGCTTCGATTGATTTTTTTTGTTGTCTTTTAGCCGAGTATGGCGTTTTACGTACTTCGATGTAATTATGGATCCTCTTTTGTTTTGCCCGAGGAGCTGATCCTCCGGTTTTCTGAATGAAAGGCTTGAATTTCTCTTTATGCGGTTAAGTTCTTTTTAGCTTAAGTACAGCGGGTCCGAGGAGGATGTCCTTGCGTTTGCTTTTTCGACTTTATTTATGCGGCTGAGTACGATACTCGGGCATTGTGTTTATGTTTGTATGAATCCGACTAGGTTCGCGCGTTGGATAGTCGAATTGGTTTGTCGGCAGGTCGGGACTTGGCTTACGATGAATTCCGTCTCGTGGCTAAGTATGCGAGGATGCTCGGCTTAACAACTACTTCGACGTTCCTAGGAAAGCATGCAGGTCGGGGCCTGGCTTAAATTCCTGCTCGGGTTAACTTCTGTTTTCAAGGAACTTATAGATTATTTCACTACGACATTTATGGGAAACGCAAAAGGGTATTCTTCTGGTCGAGTACTTGGCCAGAGCATCGATACAGATTTTTGCTTAGAGCGCTTGAGAAACTAAGGGTTAGTTTAGTTAGTGTGAAACCGAATAGATATAAAAAGTTTTTATTACCACGACTGAACTTCCGGGGAAGCTGCCTACGTACCCGTTAAATAGGGATCAAGCCAGACGTAGTTCAAATTATAAGTGATAGATAGATAGCTCGTTCGGAAAGAGTGGGAGTACGAGGTACTCCTTTTTTTTTTTTTTTTGGTGGAACAGATGCAGAGTTTGGTTAAGTGACGTGGGGAGGTCGGGTAAGGCCGTTCGGGAGGCGCGGTTGGTGGTGATATCGTTTAAGTGAGAGAGAGTTCCATGCTCTAGGGACGGGGGTTTCGTCCATGGTCTCGAGGCGGTATACTCCTTGCCGGACAATCTCCGTGACTCTGTAAGGGCCCTCCCAATTGGCGCCGAGCTTCCCGGCGTTAATCTCTCTAGTGTTCTTATAGACTTGTCGCAGAATGAGGTCGTCGACGTCGAAGTTGCGGTTGTGGACTCGCTTATTATAGTATTTGGCCGCTGCCTGCTGGTAGTTCTAGATTTGGAATAGCGCCGAATCGCGTTCCTCCTCGAGGTAGTCTAGGTTGTCCATGATTGCATTGGCTTTGGCGAGTCGATCCTCTGGCATTTTTTCTCTGCACAGGGTTTAGACTACGGCCTCAGCCGGGGCCATTGCTTCGAGTCCGTGGGTGGGGGAGAATGGTGTTCGCCTTTTCGACTCTCTCAGCGTTGTCCGGAGCGCCCAGAGTACGTCGTCGAGTTCGTCTGCCCAAACTCCCTTTTTGTCGTTGAGTCGCTTTTTAAGCTCGGAAATAATCGCCTTGTTCGTTGCCTCGGCCTGGCCGTTCCCTTGGGGGTATCTCGGGGTTGACTTGTTGAGGCATATAGCCCACCTTGAACAGAATTCTTCGAACGTGTTGGAGATGAACTGGGAGCCATTATCGGCGATTATCTCATAGGGGAGTCCGTGGCGGCATATGAGAAACTTCCAGATGAAGTTCTGAACGTTGTTTGCGTAGATAGAGGCATAGGCCTCGGCTTCGACCCACTTGTTAAAATAGTCCGTGATGACGATAACGAACCGCTTTTGCCTCGATTTCAGGAAGGGGCCGATGATGTTCATCGCCCATCGCATAAAGGGGTAGGCGATGGTGGCTGTAGTTAGTGGTTTGGTTGGTGAAACTATCATCGGGCCGTGCCTCTAGCATTTTTCGCAGCATCGGACGTGCTCAAAACAGTGTCGGAGCATGGTTGGCCAATAGTAGCCCAACTTCTTGATTTTGAGAGCGAGGGTTCGTCCCCCCACCTGAATTCCTCCATTCCCTGCGTGGCTCTAAGCTATGATTTTGAAGATGTCATCCTCAGCGACACAACTCAACAGGGGTTCCTGCTGCGCTCCACCGATAGAGTTTGCCCTCGATGATGATGTAGTGGGAGGCCCGGACGTGAATCCGTTGTGCTGCCCACTTATCTATCTGGATCTCGCCGTGTTTTATGTAGGCAATTATCTCTTTTCGCCAATCGAGGTTAGTAGGGGGCCACGAGGGGGCGATATGCTCGGGTGGGATGGGGCCATCGTCCTCCTCGTTCATCATGATTGTTACTCTGCCACTGCCTCGGGGGAGGTAGATGCTTGGCTCGGCGATTGTCTTGACCAGAATTGTTTTCTTCAACGTGGAGGGCGAGCTGGAAGCATGGGTGGCGAGGGCGTCGGCGTCGGCGTTTTCCAGATTCTAGATTCTAGAGGATGAGGTCGCTAGCGAGTCGTCGGTATGCCTCCATTCGTTCGTCCTTGGTATCATAGTCACCGTTGAGGTTGTTTGTGACGAGTTGGGAATCGCTGTACGCATGTAGCTTACGTGCTCCGACCACCTTGGCCAGTCTGATGCCGGCGATGAGTGCCTCCCATTCGGCCTTGTTGTTCGAAGCGAGAAAATCCAAATAGAAAGATTGTTCAAGGATTTCCCCGGCCGGGGAGACGAGCCGTATCCCTACTCCCACTGCTTGCCGTGAGACAAAACCGTCTATGTAAACTCTTCATTCATTTAAGGCTTGCCTAGAGGTGACATAATCGGGTGGTAGCTCCGTGATGAAGTTTGCCAGGAATTGGGACTTGGCGCAAGTACGATTTCGGAATTCGATGTTATACTCGCTCAATTCTATTGCCTATTTTGCCTTTCTTCCTGATAGGCTCAGGCTATGCAGGATGGTGCGGAGTGGTTGCGAGGACATTACGGCAATAGTGTGTGATTGAAAGTATGGACACAACTTTCTAGCCGAGACCACCACTGCCAGTGCCAATTTCTCGAGGGTGGGATATCTCGATTCTGCTCCGTCGAGTGACTTGCTGATGTAGAATATTGGTTTCTGATCTCCTCAATCTTCTCGAAGAAGGACTTCGCTAACGGCTGCGCTTGTCACTGAAACGTAGAGATAGAGTTTCGCCCTGCTCGGGCTTGGAGAGAATGGGCGGAGACGTAAGGTATGACTTTAGCTCCTTGAAGGCCTCCTCGCATTTATCTTCCCAGACGAACGCTTTGTTTCCTCGGAGGAGCTGATAGAAAGGGAGCTACGGTCGGTTGAGTGCGAGATGAAGCGGTTAAGAGCTGCTATTCGGCCGGTGAGCCGCTGGACCTCTCTCTTGTTCCTCGGGGAGGGGAGGTTCATGATTGCGCCGATCTGCTTCGGATTGGCTTCTATTCCCTTCTGGGTGACAATATACCCGAGGAACTCCCCCGACGTAACCCCAAAAGTGCACTTTACCGGGTTCAGCTTTATCCCGTAGTGATTCAAAACTCTGAAGCAATCTGCGAGATGCTCGACATGGTCGAATACGAATGCGGACTTTACTTGCATGTCATCGATGTAGACCTCCATTGTGTCCCCGAGCTGGTCGGCGAACATTTTGTTGACGAGCCGTTGGTAGGTCGCTCCTGCATTTTTGAGTCCGAACGGCATAATTCGATAGCAATAGGTTCCCCTGTCGGTGATGAAGGCCGTCTTCTCGCGATCGTCGGGATGCATTGCGATTTGATTATACCCTGAGAACGCGTCCATGAACGAGAGTAACTCGTTACCGGCCGTTGCTTCGACTATTCGATCGATGTGGGGTAGCGGGATGCTATCCTTGGGGCATGCCTTATTTAGGTCGGTAAAGTCAACGCACACTCGCCATTTACCATTCTTTTTCTTTACTACCACCGGGTTGGCGAGCCACTCAGGGTAATGCACTTCCGTGATCGACCCTGCTTCCAAAAGCTTGGCTACTTCTTCATTGACTGCTTGCGCCCGCTCGGGGCTAAGTTTTCTTCGCTTCTGCTTGATTGGTTTGTATGTGGGATCTACGTTGAGCTTATGGGTGGTTACGCTTGGATGTATCCCTTTCATGTCGTCCATCGACCAGGCGAAGGTGCCCACGTTCTCGTCCAAGAACTTCACTAGGGAGGAGCGGATTGGCTCGGCGAGTTCTGCTCCAACGTTGATGCGACGATCCGGATACGCCGGTTCGATGCTGATCTGAATCGTTGACTCTTGTCTCGGCTCCGAGGAAGCAGATTTGTCGGAGAAGCTAATGTGTAGGTTTACCATACGCAGGTGTTTTTCAGATATAAAACACGTTCTAGCCATCTTCTGGTTTCACGGATGGTGAACACGCTGGTGGGATTCGGGAACTTAACGCATTGGTGATACGTGGACGCCACTGCCCGAAGTGAAAACAGCCAAGGGATTCCCATGATCACGTTATATACGGCCGGCTTGTCTATGATCATGTTACGCGAGGTACCGCCCGAGTATACTGTCAACTTAATCGTTCCCATCGTCATGGTGGTTACGCCGTCGAAGCCCATTAATGGCCTAACGTTCGGCTTGACTTTGTCGTCCGAGATATCCATCCTTTGGAGTGTGTCCTTGAAAATCAGATCAACTGAGCTTCCGGTGTCGATCCAGACTCGAGAAACTTCGCAGTCGGCAATCTTTAACTCGACGATGAGGGGATCGTTGTGGGGCATCGCGAGATGCTTAGTATTCGTCTCGTTAAATATGATCGGCATGTCTATCTCGGATCTCTAGAAGCATCCTTGGTCGATTACCGCTTGCTTCTCATATTGTTTGAGGGACCTCACGGAATCGTGAGCCATACTATAGCCCTCCATGATGACCATCACCCTCTTCCTCTGGTCTTGCCTCGCTGCTGTTCCCTTATCGGCCTCTTGCCGTTTTGGGGGGACCAGGAGGTCAAAATTGTTGTTGGCCTTCTGCTCGTTCTTGGCCGAGCTCTCTTCGGGTTTCTTCTTTTTTCTGCGGTCGGGCGGGGGCATGACTTTGACTGCACTAGCTTGATATTGGGCGAAGAGGTGCTCCTTGAGCTGCCGGCATAGTGAGGTCGAATGGCCATGCATTTGGTGATACTCGCAGTAGGCCTGGTTTCCCGAGGGCTCCTTGGCTTCCGAAGGCCGTTGATACTTATTCCACTGCTTCGGAGGAGTGTTCGAGCCGGTTCCTATGATGTTAGTCAAGAGTTTTCTCTTATAGTCTGGGTCGAAGTGTTGTCGAGGTTCTCGATAGGTGTCATCGGCGACCTCCTTCGCTTTCTGCCGTATTATTGATGGTTTACTTAGGGAAGTCTTCTTCAGTTGACTGGCCTAGTTCTTTTCGAGCATGATGTATCCCACCGAGTGGTGCATTGCTTCTTCGATCGTCTGGATGGGATGTAGGATCAATTCTTCCTAGAATTTGGATCTGGGCTATAGGCCTTGTTTGATGGCGGCGAGTCCTGAGGTATTCGTGACCGTTATCCGAGACAGCACAACTTTGAACCGGTCTATGTAGTCGGACAGCGTTTCTCCTTCCCCGTGGATGAGCCCCCATAGGTCCGCGTCCGAGTCTTTGTCCATGATGTACAGCGCATAGTATTTTAGGAATACGGTCGAAAGTTGCATAAAGGACCCGATCGATCTTGGTTCCAGCCTTGAGAACCTGTTCAGGGCCGGGCCGGATAGGTACTCGACGAAGTATTGACAATGCCCTGCGTTACGCTTTTCCGATGAGAGGTGGACTCGACCCATAGCGATCGAATAGGCGGTGAGATGTTGCTTCGGATCTGAGTCTCCTACATAGGGTTGGAGACGGAGTTTCGCCGTACTACGAATCGGGGTTGCCGTTATGTGCTCGGAGAACGGAGTTTGGTGGGTCTCAGCTAGGACGCGGTTGATTTCCGGGGATGTGCTAAGGGTACGATGCATCGTCGACTTCATTTCTCGAATCTGGTTCCTGACCTTGTCTAACTCCGTGGATTGGGGGTTCGTAGCCCTTCTTTCTTCGGTGGGGCATTCCCGAAGGGATTCGATCGTTCTCCTGAGGTCCGCTTCCTGGCCCAACCTATCGAAGATCGTGGGAGAGGAGATGACGCATACCATGGGTGATTCGAATGTTGCTTTAGGCTGCACCCGTCTGCTTGGATCCTGCGGTAGTCCCTGCGATGCGATCAAGCTTTCGAGGCGGGCACTTGTTCGCCGTGCCTGCTCATCTTGTCGGTCGAGTCGATTCGGCAATAAATCCATTATCTGTCCGTACTCCGCCTGAGGTCCGACGGTGGATGCTGCGTGCTCGGTTCGAGCTTCCGGTTGGGGGTGGCCCTGCCTAGTTGTGGGAGGCGCACGAACATCCACAACGCGCTCTGAGGTCGGTCGGAGGTCGGTTTGGTTTGGTCCGGTGGGCTCAATTCTACCCGAGGCCGCTCTAATGAGATGCTCGACCCCTTGCTGGATGGGGATAGGGTTGATAGGGGACCCTGGTTGCTGGAGGACAGATACCGAGCTTGAGGGCTGCTCGGACCCACGCGGGGCGGGAGTCGGGTTGGCGGATGGACTTCCCGACAAGGGTTGAGCTTGTCCGGGAGGAGCGGCTGTCCCTCCTGATGCTTGGTCGGACTGTGACCAAGAGTTGGCATCTTTGTTGAGATCTACCATCTTGAGGCGTGAAAAGAGATCTTCGAGCAGCCCCCTACCTGGCGCGCCAAATGTTGAACTCGTAGAGCGGGTTCGACACTGAATTTATAATGGAGGTTCGAGATTCTTTGTTAGTAGGATGGTAGATGAGAGCAGGTAGAATAAGTATTCTGTCCGGGAGAGCAGACAGTTTAAGATTCCGAGCAGGATAAGTGAGATATGATTATTCCGAGCAGGATGGACGAAAATAGGATTGTATTACTACTCAAATGTGGTCCAAAGGGCATGATCCCTTTCCCAAAATGTGATACAACTATATATAAGTCTTTTAATCTAGGGTTAATGTGTATATGGTTAAAAACTAACCATATACCTCACAAAAGCAACATTTTCTTAACTAGGGAATAGCTAAACATAGGTTACATCTTATCTTTGGGAAAATGGGCCTTGGAGCTTGCTGGGCCGAGAGCAGGATTTGTCTTGGGCCAAATCCAGGTGTAACCGAATGTCAATGTGTTTTATGATCCATACTTCCTCTGTAAACGTACATGTATGCCATCAACAATCAATGTGATACAATCATACCAAAACAAAAATGTGATACAGTTTTGTATTCCTTAAGTTATTAATGGCTTTGAAGTTAGTTAAAACTCTGGTGGGATTACAAATGGTGTAAAGCGATGTCTTATTTTCTGAAAAAAATGTTGTGGACTGAAACATTAACAAAAAAAGTTTACCATTCATAACACATGGGATGGGATAAACATTCCACTTATTCCACACAAAAATTTAAAAGAAAATATTCCTCTACAATTTTGTTGTGGAATAAATAGGATAGATTTATTCCATTTTTTTTTCTGTTCATCTACATTCCATCTATCTATATTCCATCAATTCCATATTTGTTTACCATTTAGAACTGATGTGTAAAGTTTTAACCCAAAATAAAATCCGCAAGTGCACAGACAATCGCAGTAATATATAGGGTATCGAATCCACAGAAACCAAGGTTACACTATAAAATTATAGATTCTAATTTAAAGCTAAGATAAAATATGGTTTTGTGATTTTCGAAACAATGAAAACGGCAAAATAAAACGATGTAAAATTCAATAAAAACAAGCACTAGATCAAGGTAATTCGCCGGTGATTTCGGATTCAGGACTGAGCAACTATTCATGAATTAATTTAAGTACGGTCTAGAACTCAAACTTAATGATAATATTGCCCCACTGTCGTGATGTATCAATAACTTTGTCTAACAACCTAAATACCTAAACTGTCGTTTGGACCCAGCGATGTTGACAAACATTAACGAGTTGGTTCAATTTGTTCACAATTGATGATAACAATCAACTGTCGTTAGTTACACACCAATTGCTCACCAATGGTTTATCTAGCAACCTAGAGCACTGTCGTGAATAAGTTTAACTTGAAATCATAGACTAGGTGATCAAATTAATCTAAGCATTAAAAATCCCTATTGATGAAGACGTATGATATTCTATCCTATTTGTGCTCAGCCACTAATATCCTATATCACCATTGAAAACCTTAATCTAGCTAATAGACTACTCAAGCATGGTGAAATCAAACACAACAAAGTTATAAAGAGAATTCATGATATTATTGAAAGAGATTAGGGTTTAGAATTCTTCTCAAACAGAGTTGTAGACTGATCCAGCAAGGAGAAGAAACAATTCAGAACAACAAAAGTGGTGAATCACAAATCCAATGAAGAACAATAGAATAATCTCAAAACTTAGAAAAAGAGAAAGAGAATGTGTTTCTGTCTTTGAACGCGAGTCTCCAGAAGAAAAGGAATTTTTCTCCAAGAAAAGGTCTCTGGGTCCCCTCTTGTTTTTGCGGCCCCCCTCTTATTTATTCATTTAAAACTAGGTTAAAAATCGGAGCCTCTGGCGAGCAGGACGAGCAGGTGCTCGAGTATGAAAATCGCCTTTTTGCTCCAAATTCATCTCGTTTGCTCCAATGAGCCCCAGTAACTCCAATTCATGCTCCAAAGCCTCCTAGAACCTGAGAAAACACAAAAAGAACTAGAAAGATTCGAAAAACAATAGAAAACAATAAGTAAAATAGGCTAAAATCCTAATATATCAAGAACCAAAGAGATTGCTCGGGTTACTCTTGTTTAAATGCTCTGCAGATTGCTATTCAAGACATGGTTCCAAAGTTAAGTAAGAGCCTGACTGGTGTAGCCGCAGCGGATGCGGTTGCGGTTGCGGGAGTTTGCGGAAGCGGGCGGCTGCGCTTTCAAGCATTTCTGAGCGATTTGAACGACTGGTGCAGCGGTTAAAAATTGGTGCGTTTGCGGGATATTTACGACTGGTTGACAGTGGGTACAGTAGCGGTTAAATAATAAATTAACAATATAAACACATTAAATAATTATAAAAAATATCAAAAATCATATTATTACAAGAAAATATAGAAATTATTAATTCAATAAATTTAAATACTGAAAATCATGTATATGATACTTACGTTGTTTATTATTATTATTATTCTTGTTATTATTATTATTATTATTATTATTATTATTATTATTATTATTATTATTATTATTATTATTATTATTATTATTATTATTTTGGATTAAAGTTATGAATTTAATGGAGAAATTGTTTCTTTTGCAGATTAATGTTACATTTTAAAATTTTAGTTTTTTAGATTTATATATACTTGTGATCGTTATTAAGAGAATTTTGGTGTGGAGATTTTATATATATAAAATTATAATAGTTTACTAATTAAAAATGTCAAATTATTTATATATATCATAATTATAATATTTAAATTTTGATTTTTTAAAATTTATTATATATTTTATGATTTTCATGTAGATTTTATTTTATTTATTTTTAAATAAAAATAAATTCATTCGCAACCACCCGCAACCGCCCGCAACCGCAAACGCTCGAGGAAAGCAGCTTTTGGTTTTGAGCGATTTGGAGCGGTACGGAGCGGTAGAAAGCATTTTCCATGATTGTTGTCAAACGCTAAGAACCGCTACCACTCGCAAACGCTGCGTTTGCGGATGGTAGCGGGTGTACCAATCAAGCTCTAAGTTCACGTGTTTTAAACCTCTTTTATACGCGTAAATTTTTGTTATGAGTAATAAAAGAGATTTATATCTCTAGGAGTAGATATGTCTTGGTTCTAAGATTTGAATTTAACGGGTCTTCGATGTTTTATTAGTGCTTTTACGGTATTTTTTAGTGTTTAAGGTTCTCATAGATATTCGGAAAAAATGACATCAAATACAAAAAGTCCAATTTTCTAGATAGTTCTGACATCAATCGAAGTATTCTTCAAGTTGCAATTAATTATAAATGATGAAATCTAATATATTCATCTAGTTTTAATGTTACAATATTAGAGATGCATGCAATTTAGAATAGCAAAGATCCACACATGTCTTTTGTTAGCTAGATATGTTTAGGGTACTGTTTTATTATATAGTATATTGCTTTATTTCAAAAATTTAAGAAATATTTCAATGAATACAGTTTTATTTATAAAAAACATATATCATGCATCTAAAATATTTGAAATTTTTTACTAAATTAGAATACTTATGCCCAACTTATTATATTCATCATCCAAGTTTTGTTTTAGGTTTGTCGAGCTCATTCCACACCGCTTATTTTGTATGATGTGTTTTTCCTCCACCAACCATACTTGAACTGCATTCTTTTTTTTTATTTGCTTGTTGTGTTTTTCCTCCACTAACCATACTTGAACTGCATTCTTTTCTTTTATCTGTTTGTTGTGCTTTTTCTCCATGAACCATACTTGAACTGCATTCTTTTTTTTTATCTGCTTGTTGTGCTTTTTCTCCATGAACCATACTTGAACTGCATTCTTTTTTTTTATCTGCTTCTTGGGTTTTTCCTCCAGGAACCGACTTTTTTTTTTATCTCCTTGTTCTTCACCGGGGGATCTAGTATAACCATTTGATGCTTTAATTACAAAACTTGCGTAATATTTATATTTATTCAGTTACATACAAAGAAAAAATTGAATCCGTTGTATAATGTAGATAACAATACAAATTGGCATGCTAATGTTTTAGTTATGAAACACATAAAACCATCTAAATATCATTATTTCAACTTTGAGAAAGAAAAGAAGTTAGATGGATTTGAAATGAATAACTAAAGATAAATAAAGAAAAATAAAAATATAAGGAAACTCACGTCAACAGAATAAATTTTGTATCTTTCCAATATAATCTGATGTTATCGCCTGTTTTGAGTTTTTTGTCATGTTTGATATTTGCCCATCCTGTTCCGAAATAATAATCACAGCTGTTTTTTCTAAGGTTTACCCAATAAGATTTTTCAGTATCTTGAACTTCCACTTCAGTACCATTTGGAAGTACCGGTAATTCCATCTGGTTTTCAATGTTCATCATAATTGATTTTGGTAGCTTTAAAATACCCCTGTAAGATACATCGGTATCTGTTAAAGTTTTTGCTAACACCAAATTATGATCCATTTTACTAAACTTTTAAATGCCTTAAGACTACAATTAAGAATGATTTCAGAAAATGAAATTATTGAGGAGTTTTAAGATTAGAGCTCAGCACATGTATCTATATATAGTTCTCGGTCAAACTAATGGTCTCTGTCTTTTATGCTTTTGTTTATAGTATAAATACTTTTTTTTTAAACTCTCTGAATTTAGTTAATTATATGGATACATTTTCTAAGTTAGCAAATGTTATTTAACTAAATATAAAATTTTTTATGTGAAGTTTAATATATAGTCTTAATATGGTAAAAGGTATTTACACTTACCTTGTTTTTTAGTCCTTGCTTTTTCTTTTTCTTTTTATACATATAAGCTAAATCTATTACAATATCTTTGAAACATTAACTCAATTAGTATTATAAAGAATCTTTTTTTCCAAACAATTTAAAATTATTTATTTGATACCTTGTATTTTTGACATCTATATGATTTCTATTTTCTAACAATAACTCTTATTATCTCTAACATTTATTAATTTAAAGTCATGTCTGACAATAAACCTATATATAGTGCACAACTGATTTTTTTTTCATAAGCATTCTTTATCTAATTTTTTTTTTTTGGTCCAACTCTTTATCTAAACTAAAAAGTCAAATTTCATTACAAAACTTACAAATGTAGAACTATAGAGAGATTGTTGCAAAAATCTACTTTATGAAAAGAAGACTCTTGTTAGACTCTCACGTCAGCATCTAAGAGAAAATTATGTTGCATAAACCCTTATTCTATTTTTAGAGTAAAAAATAGAACCAACCATTAGAAATAGTCTAATTAAACCGTCTATGTCGCTCTGAAGTAAACGTTTTTCTAACTAAATATGTCTCTATATACCCCCATGATCTAGACTGAATGGACCATTTTATGATTCAAGTTATAAGAGAAAATGTAGCAGGTGTGTGACAAAGATGAAGATAAACCGTTCGAGAAGAACGTCAAAGAGATTCACCTTGGTTCTGGTTAGCTCCATCTTGTGCAATTTCGTTTTCTTCTCCTTTTTAATGCCTCAGTTTAGAGAAAATTTTAAGAAACAAAGGACTAACAAGATCTAAAGTCTAACTAGTGATGCAAAGCTTCTAATTTAAGCCCAATCCTAAAACTTGTATCACTAATACAAACTAACCCAATTTCATGGTCATAATTACTTTGTTAATTACCTAATTTATTGAAATTTCATTTGCAAATTAGATAATCTTCAAGTATGACTGAATTAGTTCATTAAGTTCAGTTATCATTCTAACACTCAAATTTTGTTAGCTAGGAAAGAAAAGCTAATATAAAAGAATAGGATAGTGATTTGTGCGTTTGATTGTTTAGTCTTAGAATACCCAAACGAAAGCACGTCTTGAGATCGTTGAGAACAAAGTTCTAGCCAACGACAAGAGAAGAAAGAGCAAAAGCTTCTTTGATACTAATTCAATAAAAATGTGCCTCTTACAAACAAGAGGGTAAGTATTTATAATGAAAGCTAAAGCATAAGTTGGCTAGGAATCAACCCTAAAGTTTATCCTAAACCTTTTAAAATATGAAAATAAAACACCATGATTATCAAATAAGTAAAAGAAAGAAAAAGGAAATAGAAGAACTTCAAGACCGAAACAGAGTACGATCGTCCTGCATCATTAAGGATCTTAAAGATTATTTTCTAGAACATGAATATGAATGTAAGTTACTCCTAAATTTCACGGTAATAACTTCTATGATCTAACAACCTATCAATCAACTTTCGCAGTCAATAAACAGAAAACCAAGTATTAAAGTATGAATTCAATTTTTCATCTAGTTCAAGAACTCAATTTTCGCAGGCTAAAGTACTAGACTTATAAAAAAAAGGCCAATCATGACAATTAATGGAAAGGTTAGAGCCAAGAATTGCCTATGATCGGTTTCAGGTGATCAAGCAAGAAACACGTATTAATGAACATACCGAGATAAAGGAACTCCCTAAAAATCAATCCTTTATACCGAACCATAGTTTTCCCCTTTGAATACTCCTTAGTCCGAACAATAAAACGACTCTGACATAGTAATTAAAACCAAAGCAATCATTATCATAGATGAATAGAAAATAACAAGAGGGTTCAAAAAACTTCTCAATCGAATACAAAGAGGCGAGACCTTTCTCCCTAATGCGAAAACAAAAAAGTAATAAAAATCCTTGAGAATTCTTTAGTAATGAATCTTCAAGGTATGAGTGTTGAATGTGATGGTGGTGTCTTGGTTTGTGGCTACTCTTGTGTTATATAGTAGAGGAAATATTCTAGGGTGAATCTTTTGAAGATTACATCGAATAAGAAAAATTTCTTGTTTTTTGTATGTGACCGATCGGTTGTCTCCTGCAACCGGGTCGGTTGTTAAATCTGTGAAAAAATATGTAGGCTCGTAATCTTGACGATCGATCGGTCGTCTCCTCCATCCGATCAGTTGCGAGTAATATTCTCCAAATCTTTTTGCTTGCTCTGCACACTCGCAGATTTTATTAAATTGAATATATCTCCAAATTTACACGTTGGATTTAGGTAAGTGAATATTTGAATTAAAGTTGAGATTCTCTTCTATATAAATCGGATTTAGGCAAGTGAAATCATTTTGTCTACTAAATCCGATTTTGTATTTCAATGGGATCTATGAAACAGATCATATCATACCGAAATTACGTATATTCTAGTGACCAATTCCAATGTACCAGTGTTTTCAGACCCCGACCGGCCCGGCCGATCCGACCGGTTCAACCGCGACCCAGCAAGGTTTCCGGTCTGGGTTTCATAAGATATCCGGGATGCTATTCAACCGTTTAAACCCTGAAAAACCCGCTTAAACCCGGCGAACCGGTAAAAACCCGCCTAAACCCGGCGAACCGGTAAAAACCCGATCCGGCCGGTTTCCGGTTTGAAGAAAAACAAAGGATTTTTTGATTTTCCACTGATGATTCTGTTTTGATCAATCGGATATAATTGTTAACTAAAAAAATAGTGTGTTTTGCATTAATAGGATATGATTTTTCATAGATAATTTCTTTTGCATCAATGGAAAAATGAAGATGCAGAAAATTTTAGGAAGCGAAGAGGAAGGAGAAGAAGAGGCGGCAGCCAATAGGTAGGGTTTTTGTCTTTTGACATTTTGGTAGGATTTTATTAGGTATTAATTGTATATTTAATTGACCCGCGGTCGACCCGGTTCAACCGGATGACCCGGTAATCCGGATGATATTCCGGTTCGCTATCCGGGTCGGCTTTAAAAACATTGCAATGTACTCATGTCCTTTTTTTACATACATAGGAGAATAAAGTTATGTTAAATAACTTGATTACAAAAGTTGGACCTTATGGTCAGAAAAAAAAAAAAAAAAAATTGGACCTTTTAGTTTTTATTCAACTTCATTGGTCCTTGTTATTTTTTAGTTAACTGCAAGCATCGTATTTTGAAGTTAACTGCAAGCATCGTAGTTTATAAGTTAAACAGTAAAATCTTTAACTCATTTTGAAGTTCAGTATCGAATAATAAATAATATCTAACTTCGTATTTGGAAATTAAATCATTTCTTCAACGACAGAGGTTTCATCAACTGATCAGTTTTCATGATACCGACATTGTAAACTGGGGTAAAATCCGGCTTAAACAAACCGAAATTTTGTTCCGATACCGAACGTTTGAGATTCTCGTTGAAAAGAGAGAAAATGCAAGTCTCGAAAACACGGTTTGGCATCAATGGAGTTCCCTTACCGGAATTCACATGCTTTATAAGGTTCCCGTTGTAAGCCGCCGCGTATTCTAAACCGACACCGGTCTGGTTCGGTTCACCAGCCGAAGGCCAACCGGTCTCCGCCATGACGATGTCCACGTGACCGTAACCGAGCCGTTTCATTGCGGAGTTAACCGCATCAAGCTGAGCGTCGAACATATTGGTGTAGTTTAGCTTCGTTACCGTATCTAGAAAAACGACGTTGTTTGTGTTAAACAGTGCGTAGTTAGCGTTTCAGGTCCAAAACCGAAAAACGGGGAAGGGTTAACCATAAAAGGAGACTTCGTGCGGTTGTGGAAGGCGAGGATTGGTTCGAAGATGGCTTTTTCGTAGCCTTTACGGAACTTTCCGGAGCTAGGTGGGTCGGAGGAGCCAGAGAGGATACCGAGTGAGTGCGGCGTAGAGACGGAGATTCCGGTGACGTTAGCGAGGTTTAATGCTAATGTTAGCGACTCCATTGCGGGAAGGAGATGAGCGATTAGTTTTTTGTCGGATGTGGCGATGACTTCGTTTCCAACAGCGATGTACGTAACGGATTGAGGTTGCCGGGAGGAAAGGGAGGATGTGGTCGGAGAACCATGAACGTGCTTTCGGAAGTTTGGAGAGGGAAGTGATCTCGGAGTTTGGGACGGTGACGGTGAGAGAGATTCCGGTGATGTTGGAAAATGCGGCGAGGATTTCGGGATTTGTGTCGAAGATTTTGACGTGGTTGATGTTTGTTTTTGTTTTGATGAACACTACAAGAAAACAGGGTGAATTCCGACGGCCAATACCGTCGGAATACCGTCGGAAAAAGGTCATTTTCGACCGCATTCCGACGGGATTTATCCGTCGGTTCTGTCTCGTCGGAAAACCATTTCCGTCGGAAATTCGTCGATTATTTGCAACGGTTATCCGACGTTTTAACGTCAGAATAAAACGGAGACAGAATTCCGACGGTACCGGAGTTCCGGCGATCATCGACGGCATTCCAACGGTACCGGAGTTCCGGCGATTATCGACGGAATTCCGACGGTACGGGAGTTCCGGCGATTATCGACGGAATTCCGACGGTACCGGAGTTCCGGCAAGAATCGACGGAATTCCGACGGTACCGGAGTTCCGGCAAGAACCGACGGAATTCCGACGGTACCTTATTTTTTGGAAATTTTTATTTTAATTAAAAATAAATTAATTTAAATTATATTAAATATAATAAAACTTTTAAAATGTATTAAAAATTAAAAAAGACAATTAAAATTGTTTTAAAAGTATTTTAAAGTTTTACAAAAAATTTAAAAACTCTAAATCCGGCTATTCCGGCCTACGGGCGTTCAGGATGTCTCTCAGCTGTTGTTCCATGGCGGCAAATCGTGCCTCCGCTTCCGCCTTATCCTTCTCTCTCGCAGCCTCGGCCTCTTCCTTATCCTTCTTTCTCGCTTCCTCCACTGCCCTAAGCCCTTCTCTCAGTTCTCGGTTTTCGGCCTCCAATCTGCTACCACCGCCTTGTCGCACAGACGAAACCGATGAGCAACTAGCCTCAGGAAGGCCGAATACACGGCCTCTGGTCTTGGGAGTCGCCTACGATAAAAAAGAAATAAAAAGTTAGTTGTATTAAAGATTAATTTAAAATGTGTTTAAAACTGACACGGTTACTAACCTGATAGGTGAACTCGTTGATCATCTCGTATGGAACTTCGGTGGGCGTCTGAGTTCCTTCGTCCATCGGTTGCGATTGGAGGTACTCCTCCTGCCGCCTCTCCACGGTTTCCACGATTTCACGAGCAATGGGATCTTGGATTTCACCGGTCTTCTTGTTGGTGCGGGTTACTTTGAGCAAATCAAGGTTCGAAGGAAAAACACCGGTTTCCTTAAACTGTTAACATATAAAATTGTGTTAGCAAATTATTAAAAAATATGAATTATTTAAATATTTACCATTTTGTCTGCTTTCGACGCCTTGCTTGTTGCACCGAGGTTGTGGGTCGCTGGTCCCTTCCCCTTCCGGTTGCTGTTGCGGTTAGTTGAGTTTCTCTCAGAGATCTCCTTAGTTGCCTCCTTTTCCCAATGTGCAACTAGTCCTTCCCAACACGCATCTTTATATTTCATAACCCGAGGCCGCTTCCCGGTCTTGAACCACGCTTCTTTCCACTCGTTCATCTTCCACGAGTACTTCCTCCCCGCCTTTTCGTCGAATCCCTTTCGGACCAACGTAGTGAGCTGTGGATTCCACGTGAAGGTTTGCTGCAAAACACACCACAAAAATTTGCATTAGTAATTATAATTTGACTAATATACGCCATATATTTTAAACTTATAAATTAAATTACATACCGCAAATTGTCGGAACCAAGTGTCCCGCTCCTCCAATGGCATATCGTTGTATGTGGGATACGGTTTATCTAACATGGTATTCATCATGTCGTTGATAGAACCAGTAATCCCGTTTTGCGAGTATTGGAACCTATTAAAATATTTGATTAAATATTTTACTAAAATAATTTAATCCAATACATATTTAAATAAGACTTACCAGGTCGTGTTAGGTGGCGTGTCCGGATCTAGACGAGTCAACCTATCACGTCCAGGTTGCGCCACAAACTGCTCGATGGTCAAGGATGTGGGTTGTGAATTCGCTGTAGGCGGGGGCTAAGACATGTGTGGGGCCTGTAGGTCGGGACTATTGTAGGGGATATGCGTATCACTCGCAGTCCGATCTCCCCCACTGGAAGACGCCCCTACTCTAGACTGATGAAATAGTGGATAGTCCCTACGGTTTCCAAAATTCTAAGAGTTTGAAATTTCGGGATTTTTGAAATTTGGAATTTATAATAATTAGGGATTTTTCGATTTTGCGATTTAGTTACTTGGAAATTTCGGATTTAGGGATATAAGGATTTAGTGTTTTGAAGGGTTTTTTGAAATATAGAGATTAAAGGAATTTAGTTTTATGACATTTTGTTATTTAAAAAACTTAGGCATTCATGGGATTTTAAGATTTTTGTAATAAATGAATTTATTGAATTTGGGATTATGTGGTTTTGGGATTAATGGACTTAGGGATTTAGGGAAATAGGAATTTTAAATTATTCTATATATGATATTTGGAAATTTAAATTTGAACATTTAAAGCATACATTATATTTTTAAATTTGAGAGAATTTGTAAATTGTAATAAATCCCCAAAAGATAATAAATTTGCAAAATAATTAATTTTTTTTATAATAAAATAATATTATTATTGAATATTTGCCTAAATTTGTTATAACATTTTTTTAAAATGTTTCACAATTTCATTTAAATTTCTATAATAATTGTTTTAATTCCGGAAAACAAAACATATATAATTCTCTTACTTTATAAATTTATAAAATTACAATTATTAAAATTTATAAATCTATAATTCTCTAAATCCCTAATTTACTATATTTACTAAATTCTAATATCCCTAAAAATCCATATTTAATTTTTTCAAATCCATAACTTCTAAATTTTTAATTTTTCTACATTTCTCATATTCAATTTCCCCTAAAATCCACAAATTCACAAGAACACAATTTACAAATCCACAAATTTTACAATCTTACATTAATTTTGGAATTGGGACCGGATTTGGACGGAGTGGACGGTGGGGCGGCGAATCCGGCGAGTTTCAGGCGGTTCCGGCGACTGAACGGCGTCCCCAACGGTGGAGAAAACAATTCCGGCGGTGGAGATGCGAAATCCGGCGGTGGCGAGGAAGAATCAGACGATTCCGGCCTAAGGAATACGATTTCCGGCGATAAATCTTTTCTTGTTTTCTCCGGCGATAGAAATTAAACGACGGAATCCGGCGATAGAAATTTTTTTGGATTTGTATAAGTGTCGGGGAAGAGAAAGAGTTCTGGGATTATATTCCCGATATCCCGACGGTCTTCCGACGGTACTTCCGACGGTTTCCCGTTTTGACGATGAACACGAGGATGAATGGCGGCAAGTGAAAATAGGGTTTCCGTCGGAATTCCGTCTGAAATCCGTGACGGAATCCCGACGGTTGTTTATTTTTTTAAAAAAAAATTTTCTTTCCTCCGATCATTAATTATAAAAAATTAAGGAATCGTCGGAATTCCGTCTCAATTTCAGACGGAAATCCCGACGGTTCTTTAATTTTTTTTAAAATTATTAAATTTTAAATATTTTTTCCCAACATTAATTGTTTAAAAGAAATTTTATAAGTTCGAGATTTCTTAAAGTATGGGTTCTGTGTTTTTACGCCTTACTTTATAAATTTTATCGTGGAATTTTTACAATTATATTACATTATACTTAATTAAAACGTGTGCCGTGAAATTATCGTTTACTACTACGGAAATAGTAAAAACAACATAAAGCTTTTATCATAAAATTATAGAACATAAAAACAACGTATAGATTTGAAAATAAAAACAACATAAAGGCCATTATTGAACATAAAAACAACAGAAATTAAAGCTTTTATCATTTCATTATTCTTAATCATGGACGAGTTGGATGTTTAGTCTTCATCGGAGTTTGGAACTATTTCATATTCATGCGCAGTAGTTCCTTCATCTTCCTCCTCGGTGGTAGAAACTTCCATGGGTTGGTATTTAGCAAGCATCGAATTAACACCGATTATCTATTTGAAAATTGAATTTGGTTAAGCATTCCAATAAATATTTAAAAACGTATGGTGTATCTACCAATCCCTTCGGCCACTGCAGACGATTCTTAATAATCACCAAAACTTTGCCGACATCGAAAACCGTCGGCAATCCGTCAGAACTTCGGTAATGGACGGAATACCGTCAGATATCTGTCAGAAATCCGTCAGAAATCTGTCAATCCAGTCCGACATAAAACCCCACCAATCCCTTCGGCCACTGCAGACGAATCTTAATAACAACTCAAACTTTACCGACATCGAAAACCGTCGGCAATCCGTCAGAAATTCGTCAACCCAGTCCGACATAAAACCCCACCAATCCCTTCGGCCACTGCAGACGATTCTTAATAATCACCAAAACTTTGCCGACATCGAAAACCGTCGGCAATCCGTCAGAACTTTGGTAATACGGACGGAATACCGTCAGATATCTGTCAGAAATCCGTCAGAAATCTATCAATCCAGTCCGACATAAAACTCCACCAATCCCTTCGGCCACTGCAGACGAATCTTAATAACCACTCAAACTTTACCGACATCGAAAACCGTCGGCAATCCGTCAGAAATCCGTCAACCCAGTCCGACATAAAACCCCACCAATCCCTTCGGCCACTGCAGACGAATCTTAATAACCACTCAAACTTTACCGACATCGAAAACCGTCGGCAATCCGTCATAAATCCGTCAAACCACTCTGACGTAAAAGCCCACCAATCCCTTCGGCCACTGCAGACGATTGAATAACCACTCAAACTTTGCCGACATCGACAACCGTCGGCAATCCGTCAGAACTTCGGTAATACGGACGGAATACCGACGGTATATACATATAAATTCTACTATTAATACACCTGATGGAGTGTATATCTTCTACACCTCTCAATAACACAAAAAATGTCTTTGCCCTCTCCTAATGAAGACGCAGAAACAACACCCGAGCTTGATATTTTTGGATTTCCAAAAATCCCAAAATTCTCGTGGGAAACCCAAACTCATTGCGACGAATCGTTTAAAGAGATGCCCACTTACTCGTGGGAATTTGATACGTGCTCACCAATCCATAAAGAAGATTCCACCTCAACAATAGTGCCTGACAGCCAGTGCTCGCCAAACATCCACCACATTCCAAATTTGTCGTGGGAATTGGCATCTCAGTGCGACAAATACACTAAAGATATAGACACACAATTGTGCGACGGAGTTTTAGATTCACCACCAAAGAAAAAAAAGGGAAAGGAAATAACTTACGGTGGAAGTCCTTCAAATGAATGTAAGGATCAGTACTATGATTTGATATGCGCCCAAAGCCCAGAAAATCCACCGCCAGTCTTATATATTGATGAAGATGCAATCCAAAAATTGTGCGACGGAGTTTTAAATTCACCACCAAAGAAAAAAAAAGGAAAAAAAATCACTAAATGGTTCTAACCAATGGTAAGTTTGGAGTGGATACAGACATCTGGTATTGATTCCTTAATATTAATTGGCTATTATGTACTTGTAAGATAACCGTTGTGTGTTTATCTTATGGAAGTCTTTACTCTACTTGTGTATGATATTAAGTTGTTTTTTGTGTTATGTCTAATTAAATGTAATGTTTTATTGGAGTTGCATAATCAAAATATATCGTTAATTAGTAACCGGAACTGGTTACATACTAGTAAATGCCAATGATATACGAGATTCGTCCGCAGATTAAAACTATATCAAACCCGAGTTGGAATCCGTGATGGTCAGCAATTTAATTGTTTTCTTATTTGTCTGTCGTACTAATCAGATTGTCTTGCACAATCGGATTTGTTAATGGGGAAAGCCATAATATTGTAAATTATTGCTCCTAAATCATACATTTATTCACATATTATTAATCTGAATCTCTTGATTCATAATCACTAGGGATGGAGTCTGAATCGTAGTCAAATTCTTCACGTGTTTCCTCTTCGTCCGAATGCACTAGATCATCCCCGATATGTGTGACATCAACGACAAGGTCAATGTGATCCATCTCATGAACAGGTGACATTTGTATACTTCTCGATGATTGTAGAGCATCTTGTTCTGGAACTCCATATATTTTTCCTCTCGGGTTAACATGAGTTACTGTGATCCAAGGATCTGTACGGTAGGCAAGTCGAGGATATGGAATGTAGCAAACCTATGAATAATTAGTGGATATTGTTAATATACATGGACAAGACACCTTAACTATGAGTACGTAGGTAAACATATTAGTGTATTGATACCTGGTCTGCTTGAGACGCAAGGATAAATGGATCGTAATACGGTAGTTTTCGGCTTGAATTTAACGAAATAACACCAAGAGGGTCAACTCGAACCCCTCGACCATCGGTTGGGTCATACCAATCGCACATAAACACAATGCACCTCAAGTTCAACATTCCTGGATAGTGGATTTGCAAGATTTCTTTTAAAATCCCATAGTACATGGTATCACCGGATTGCGCCGAAATACCATAGTCCGAAGTTGACCTTTGACGTCCTTCCTCACAGATACTGAACGAATATCCCCTAGTGCAAAACTTGGGATATGAAGTCGCGGTGCTGCGTAAACCATGAACAAACTCCACTAACCACGTCGGGATTGATCGACCACTTGCTAAACTTTTGGAAACCTACAAATGATATAAGTAAGATATAAGTAACATATGAACGTGAAAACATGGAAAAGTAAGAGTAAGTAATTATATTAAACTTACATAACATTTCAACCACCCCTCAAATTCTTCATCTTTTAAGACAGCAAGTTCGGCAGCTATCTTATCATAATGGTAATCACGTGCGAGAGACATGTAGATCCTGTAACATAACAGTCGTTAGTAGATGAAGGCAAATAATTCGATAAATTTATTATCATAACTGATATACCTTTCGTACTCCAAAATTTTGTCACAATTTCTGAGGATATAAGTATGCAAATGTGTGACCTCTTGTGATGATAGTCTGTATTTCTTTCCTTTTCCACTTGCTCGACCAACTTGGGCAAACAACTCGGGTACAACCACGTCATACGTTGCTTTCTCACCTCTATCATCATGTCGCGTCAGACGTCTCGCCTTAGTCCGAACTCCCGATGGAAAGTAATATTCGGCCAAGTGTGAGACTTCCTCGTTTAGGCTTTGTGCGACAATAGATCCCTCCACCTTGCTCAAATTTTTAACTTTTTTCTTCAGGTGGAACATGTAACGTTCGAACGGATACATCCATCGGTATTGAACAGGGCCGTCTAATGCTGCTTCTCGGGGGAGGTGAATAGTAAGGTGTTCCATAACATCAAAAAAAGACGGTGGAAATACCTTCTCCAGATTACAAAGGAGAACCGGGATATTGGCCTCCAAGTTACGTATCCCGTGGACGGTAAGCGTTCTTGAACATAAATCGCGGAAGAATGCACCAACTCCTATAAACGAAAATTAAACAAGTTACTACATATATAGTAAAATTATGGTAGTAAGAAACAAAGGGGAGTAAGAAATATACCTCCAATTGCTTGGTGGATTGGTTCTGGAAGGAGATATGCAAATGCAAATGGAAGAAGACGCTGCATCACGACATGACAATCATGACTCTTCATTCCTATAAACTTCCCTTCCGTCGAATCCACGCAATTACGTAGATTAGATGCGTAGCCGTCTGGAAATTTTACAAATTTTGAGAACCATTCAAAAAATACTGCTTTCTGCCTAGCGTCTAACCGGTACGCAGGCATCGGCAATCTACCATTAGGCAAAACATGAAAAGATGGCCTCGAACAAAGCAATGGCAAGTCGAATCTAGACTTCCAGTTGTCTTTGGTCTTTCCTGGGACGTTTAATAAGGTGTTCATGATGTTGTCAAAGAAATTCTTTTCAACATGCATGACATCTAGATTATGCCGCAGTAGATGGTCTTTCCAGTAAGGCAAATCCCAGAAAATACTCTTCTTGTGTCAATTGTGATATTCCCCACAACCGTCGACGGGGTGATGGCCATTACCCCCACATTCAGGAGTCCGCTCTGCACCAAAATCTCGCAACTGTTCCAATATGCTTCAACCATCCATATCAGGAGGTGGACCATGTAACACTTGTAAATTCTTCCTGACATGTCTTTTAGACCGACGATATGGATGATTTGCCGGTAAAAAACACATATGGCAATCGAACCACGAAGTCTTCATTCCGTGCTTCAATTGGAATGCTGTAGTATTGTCTTGGCAATAAGGACATGCCAATCTTCCATGCGTGGTCCATCCAGATAACATACCGTATGCGGGAAAATCGCTTATGGTCTACATAAGAACCGCACGCATGTAGAAATTCTGCTGGACCGAAACGTCATATGCCTCAACACCATGCTCCCACAACATCTGCAACTCACAGATCAATGGTTGGAGGAATATATCGAGCGACCGTCTTGGATAATCTGGCCCGGGAACTAGAATTGAGAGAAACAGGAACTCTCGCCGCATGCACATAGATGGAGGCAAATTGTAAGGTGTTACGATGACCGGCCACAGTGAATATTTTCTTCCATATTTGCCAAACGGGTTGAAACCATCAGTGGATAAGCCTATGTATACATTCCGTCGTTCAGATGCAAAAGCTGGATATACGGATTGGAAGTGTTTCCACGCTTCCGCATTAGAAGGATGCGTGATATCTTCTTCTTAATTATGCTCTGCATGTCATCTCATAGCCTTAGTTGTGCGGTTTGATTCGTACAGCCTCTTTAACCTCTCCGTTAAGGGTAAATACCACATCCGTTTGAATGGAATCTTCACCCTGCCGCTTGTGTCCTGGAACCGGGGTTTGTGGCAAAATTTACATTTGTTTCGGTTCTCGTCTTCTCTCCAGTATATCATACAGTTGTCGATGCACACATCTATAACCTGGTAGGGTAAACCAAGACCGGCGACAAGTTTTTGGACCTCGTAGTATGATCCTGGGGCCAGGTTATCTTCTGGCAAAACATCTTTCACGAACTCGGCGAATGCATCAACACATTCTTCGGACAAATTATAATCAGTCTTCAGGTTCATCATCCTAGTGGCAGAAGACAGCGGTGAATGACCATCCCTACAACCGTTGTATAGAGGTTGCTTTGCTGCGTCTAACATATTGAAAAACCTCCGAGATTCTAAATTAGGCTCTTCAACCCTATCACCCTCATACCCACCCGACTGCAAATCCTCTCTAAAATTATCTCTAACCATCGCCACCGTACTTACCCCAACATCTACTCCCGCTGTAGGTTCCCATACGGTATCCGTTTCCCCTACGGTATCTGGAAAATAAGGTGCATTGCTACTAGTACTACCATATTCATAATTGGTTTCTCCATGTAAATACCAAACCTTATATCCCGGCCTAAAACCATATCTATATAAGTGAGTCCAAACATTATGAATGGCGACACTAATTCTATTACAACAATTGGAACAAGGACATTTGATATCCTGACCTTTTTTGGCTGCTTCTAGATTACTGGGTAAATTCATGAACTCGCATATTCCTTGAGCGTATTCGTTCCTTAATAAGTCCGAGCCCACATCCGTCATTGGCTCGTCCATCCATGCCCGAAAATATGAACTCATCTTTGGAATTTCGTTTGTTTAAAGAAATTATGATACGATGGAATGACGAATTCGGCTACCTTATATAAAAACATATTCCCGTCGGAATTCCGTCGGAAATCCGTCAATACCCCGACATCTCACCCCACAATTTCCCATCGGCCACCGGAGACGATTTGGCAACCACACAATCTTTGCCGACATCGATCACCGTAGGAATTCCGACGGAATTCCGTCAGTACTTCCGACGGCATCTGGCCGTCGGGAAACAGTTCTTACACGGCGACCACTAAAAACTTTGCCGACATCGGAAAATCCGATTTCCGTCGGTAATCCGCCGGAATACCGTCGGAATATAACGACGGCGTATAACCGTCGGTATTCTATCGGGTTTTACCGACGGTATTCCAACGGAATACGGACGGAGTGGGTTACCGTCGGAATGCCCTCGGGCAAATATGACGGATTGCCGAGGGGATCGTTTTGGTCGGCCAACCGTCGGAAAACCGTCGGTTTTATACGACGGAGTTCCGACGGAAAATAATGTTCGGTCGGAAAAGACGTTGTTTTCTTGTAGTGGAAGTTGACGACTTGGTGAGGTGGTGGGAGGTTGTTAGCCACCGTGCCGTAGTTTACGCCGGCGTGATATGCGGCGGAGAAGGGAACGATGAGAGTGAGGATTAGGAAGAGAAGCACAGGAATAAGTTTAGGTCTCATCATTATTGTGGATAAGTTGATAGAGAGAGTTATAACTTGCACGTTAAAAAAAATTAAATAATTAGATAATTTATGACTTTGATTATAGAGTATTCCCTACATATTTCTAGGAGTTATTTTCGGGGGACAGGTTATGGTCCGTTTGATTGTGGAGCATGACGATTTGAGACATCTAGACGTGTGCGAGTGGCTTTTTCACTTCAAATTATTGAATTATAATTAATGCCAGAGCTAAGAGCAAAGAGGTTAAAGACTTCGACGGCAATAAAATAGGGCCCTTTTTAGCACAAGTAAGTAGAGCAATCAAATAACCATTTATGTTTATGCGGATATCAAGCTCAGGTTTTTGGATTAAATATCATTTTCAATATTACCTAAACTAAAAGTTTATAACAGTTTTAAGTTGATATTTTGTCACTTATGTATAGTTTTATAACTAAAATAAACTTATTAATGTTAACAACTTCATTTTCTTCTTCAAAGGTCTCTTATTCTTGGAGGTTGGGTAAAAAGTACACTAATATTACTAGCTCCGTCTTCTTGATGTTGCTCCACAATCCATTCTTCGACGATTTCTTCATTACCATCATCTAGGAATCTAGGATCAAATCTACTCTTTCTCTTTGATATGTTTGAGTTTGTTAAAGAGCCTTGCATTAAATTAAACATTAACTAGGTTGTTTAGAGAATTGACATCTAACATGTTCCTCTCTTTTTCGTGTGGATCTACAATTTTTAATACGTAAAAAGTTTTCATCAATGTGATCAAACTTTTCATCGATGTGTTCACATCCTTCAAATCCTAAGCTTCTTCCATAAGGTCCACATTTGTTCTTATAGAGATTAATCATACCATTGACGAATTTATCTTGCTTTTCAAACTTTCCATGATAAAAAATTTCAACACAAAAGATAAATTCTTATGTGATCTCCAAGTCATATTGAATATCAGAGTTTTTGTAAAAATAGAATGGGTTTAGGAAGTAATTAGCAAGGAGGAAAAAGGAATCTAACCTTCCTTTCATTTTCTCTTTAATACTCTTAAATATATGTTGAAAATTCTTTCCCAATGATTATTATTTTTCCCACTAATTTATGTACTTGAAGCATTGTGAGAATCACTACAAGTATTTTTTCAGAAAAAAAAAACGTATCTCCTCTACAATTTATACATAATCATACTCCCTCCGTTTCATTATATAAGATTTTTAAGAGAAATATTTTTGTTTTATTTTATAAGATGTTTTTCTAGTTTCTATGCAGATTTTAATTTGATTAGATACTTTTGTCCTTCTAAATTCCGTAGTCTTATATATGATTGGTTGAGTTATATTTTTAGTTAATTATTAAATGAGATTTTGTTTGTATTTATTATTTTTTTAATTCTCGCGAAATAAATCAAAACATCTTATAAAATAAAACGGAGGGAGTACATAATTAAAACCCGAGACATAATAAGACACGGGTTCAGCAATCTTCGAGAAAACGAGCACGTGGGTCGTGGGTGGTTAAGCATTTCTCGGTTTCAAACAGAACACACGGCAGTTTCGTTTGACTAGGTTTAGTTACAAAAGTAAAAAAACGAATCTTCCAATTCCTCTTTTTTGAGCAAAGAAAAAAGAAATTCCTCTCTACACCGTTCGATCTTTCATCTCCTCGATCCACCACTTGCTCTCCAGCCTGCATTGCTCCGGGTTGTCTAACGGCACGGATCAGGCGCAACCACCGCCGGAGAACATGGCTCATCCGGTGGAATCGAGGCCGAGGAAGCGTGCATCGCCGGCGGGGGATAATTGGCTGCCTCCTGGTTGGACAGCCCAAGAGAAGGTTCGAACCTCCGGCTCTAAAGCTGGTGCTGTGGATAAGGTGAGATCTCAACTCTGACAATTTCTTTCTCTTTCTATTCTTAGCCTCTCTTCCTAATTTTGTTGCTTAGTGCTTAGAATTGCAATTATGGTTGTAGAAAGTTAAAATTGAAGGAGAATCGTCCGTACAATTGGAATGTTGTGTTGTTTGTTGATTTCAATTGGAAGTTTTCATGATAAGTGGTTTAGACTATTATGATCTATTTGGTTATATTTGTGTATTTGGAGATTACAAGGAATAATCTTGTTTTGACAAGTTTTAAGTGAAATATTGATGTATAAAGAATGCGATTTGCTCGGGAGAAGCTCAAGAGCTAAAATAATTTGACATTGGTTTGTTAGTTAAGGATGTGAATTTAGTGATTTATTTCCTAGATGCTCTGTTTAAAGGATATTGAAGTTGAATATTGCTCACCATTTCTTGTTTTGTAATGTAGTTCTACTATGAACCAGTTACGGGTCGTAAGTTTCGGTCTAAGAACGAGGTGTTGCACTACGTGGAACACGGAACGCCTAAAAAGTCAGTTAAGAAAGCAGAAAACGGCGACATGCCATCCGAAGTGAGTCAGAAACATTTCTCTCTTTCTAGCTTTATTATGAGACATCCGCTTAAATTTCCGTGTTTGCACATTTTTGTAGCACTCTGAAGGCCGAGGAAGCAGTAAGCGACAGAACAAATCAAACCAAAAAGCTAATGAGCGGCCACCGCCACCGCCAAAGCCGTTGAACTTTGATTTTCTGAATGTGCCGGACAAGGTGATTTGGACCGGCACAAACGGTTCAGAAGAAGCTTGGTGGCCTGCCATTGGGGACTACAAGATTCAAGAATCTGTTAGCCAAGATTGGCACAGAGCTTTCACTTTTGTCACCGCTCAAAAGGATGGAAAAACAACGTTCTAGAAGATTGGTGCAGCAACTCTCGGCAGAGAATCAAATGTAATAACAGAAGCGCTAGAGAATCATATCTACTTCGTTTTTATTTACTGATTTTGGGTTGAATTTATGTTCATTTGTCTAATAAGGTGCAATGCAGGTTAATTTAGTACTCATCAAGTGATAGTTTATTAACTCTTTTATTTGGGTTGTAATGTCCATGTCATTTTAATTGCGTATGCGTGTTGGAAACATTTTGAGAGAATCCCTGAGTAACAAAAGTATGAAAACTGAGGGTGGATGCGTGGAGTTGGCATCTTAGTCCCCTCTGGCTAATGATGTAAGAAACACTGACATCATCAGAATTAGGATCTGTATCTTCAGAATAGTTTAATTTCATATAAATAAAGTTTTGAAATGTAAATAAAAGCGTCTGTAGTCCAACGGTTAGGATAATTGCCTTCCAAGCAATAGACCCGGGTTCGACTCCCGGCAGACGCATTAATTCGTTTATTGTTGCTTTCAGATTTTATAGAAGTTATAAACGTCATCCTTTTAAAGCTACAATAATCATTTTCAAATAACCTGCCAAAATTGAGCCAAGCATTCACCTATATTCATTCATTTGAACAAAGATGTATTTAAGAATTCGTATTCGGTAAGTTTCTTGCTTAAATGACGTCGAGTCTAAATTGGCAACATAAAATTATACATATTCAAATGTGAAATTTGGTGAAAGGTAGTTACCAAAGACATATTCATCTCTAGTTTTTCTTTAGACAAATTCTGAAGCAAATTAATTTGACTTACTGAACAATATAACACTATTGATCGAAGAAACATTCTTCTTTTTGGTTGTTGACGGTAAAAAAAATCGAAGAAACATTCATAAACTTCAATATATAAAATCCACTTGTTGTCGCTCTAACTGCTATATATTGATTCCTTTCTATTACAATCAATCCATTCAAAAATAAATTGGTTGAATAGTAAGAAAAGACCAGAAATAAGATTACAAGAGCATACAAGTTCAATCAAACATGGCCAATTGTGATAATTGGTCGTCTCTCCTTATGTTAGTATTGGCCTTGCATGCCATTGCTGCTCATACAAGTGGCCAATACACATACTCTCCACCATCACCACCACCGTACGTTTATAGTTCTCCACCATATGTTTACAAATCTCCTCCACCACCTCCATACGTCTACAGTTCACCACCGCCACCTCCTTATGTCTATAGCTCTCCACCACCACCTCCTTATGTTTACAAGTCACCACCGCCACCCCCATACGTCTATAGCTCTCCACCACCTCCACCATATGTTTACAAGTCGCCACCACCACCCCCATACGTCTATAGCTCTCCACCACCTCCGCCATATGTTTACAAGTCGCCACCACCACCTCCTTACGTCTATAGCTCTCCACCTCCTCCACCATATGTTTACAAATCACCACCACCACCTCCATACGTCTATACCTCTCCACCACCTCCTCCGTATGTTTACAAGTCACCTCCACCTCCTCCTTACGTCTATAGCTCTCCACCACCTCCTCCTCCATACGTCTATACCTCTCCACCACCTCCTCCGTATGTTTACAAGTCACCTCCACCTCCTCCTTACGTCTATAGCTCTCCACCACCTCCTCCTCCATACGTCTATAGCTCTCCACCGCCTCCACCATATGTTTACAAGTCGCCACCACCACCTCCTTACGTTTATAGCTCTCCACCTCCTCCACCATATGTTTACAAATCTCCACCACCACCCCCATACGTCTATAGCTCTCCACCACCTCCACCATATGTTTACAAGTCGCCACCACCACCTCCTTACGTCTATAGCTCTCCACCACCTCCACCATATGTTTACAAGTCACCTCCACCTCCTCCTTACGTCTATAGCTCTCCACCACCTCCACCATATGTTTACAAGTCGCCACCACCACCTCCTTACGTCTATAGCTCTCCACCTCTTCCACCATATGTTTACAAGTCGCCACCACCACCTCCTTACGTCTATAGCTCTCCACCTCCTCCTCCTTATGTTTACAAGTCACCTCCTCCTCCTCCTTACGTCTATAGCTCCCCACCACCTCCTCCATATGTTTACAAGTCGCCTCAACCTCCCCCTTACGTCTCATCACCTCCTCCGTATGTTTACAAGTCTCCACCTCCAAGCTATAGTTATAGCTCTCCCCCTCCTTCATACTAAGAAAATAAATTATGAACTGGGTCTCAAACGAAAATGGTCTTCGTTAAGTGATCAACCATTGTATTCATGGATTAAAAGCTTTCTCATTTGATACTTTTAAACCAAATATAGTTGACTATGTTGTACTCTCGTGCGAGTTTGTTATTTGCTTCCAATAATTAATGCGTTACAGATTTTAAAAGAATAATGTTCTTGTGATCACTTTATAGATATTGAATAAATTAGTAACTCTTGTTAAAGTAGTTGAAATAAATTAATTTATCTCGGGCCTCTAAATTTCACAACCACGTTAAGTCTCAATTATTGATTTTCATAGTTTTCCTGATCGAAGTTAAACATGGTTTTGGATCAAGATTAGTTTTGAGTCCATGATAAAATTATTGTTAGTTAGATAAGCCCCAAAATAAAGCCCAATTTCTAGAATTTAAGAAATACTCTAGAAGGTACAAAATGAATATTTGAATATAATATTCATTTAAAAAATCCAATAAATCATTATAAACATTTATACCAATGCAAATTTATTTTAGCAAGCGATATATAACATAAATATTTTGGTTTTGGAGAACTGATTAATAGCTAGGTGGCACGTGGTAGTAAAAGTCAGTTGAAAATCGAGAGGAAAGAAACAACATTGACAACCATCCCACGATTCTTTATATCAAAAAGAGTTTTTTCCATATTACAGTCTCTGTAGAGACTGATCATGCACTGACCCACACTTAGAGTGAATGAGATCAAAAGTATTTTACTTTAGTCTTCTGCATATATCTTTATGAGCTTTAGTGAAAAAAAAATTCACACTATTCTTCTTAATCATTCTTTAGTGAGAAACAATTCACACTATTCTTCACAATTATTTTCTTTATCTTTTAAGATGCAATTTCACATGTTAGAATCTACTTTTTTGGGGAGATTAACTATAGTAACCTATTTTCTTTTTAAGAATAACTAGAATAACTTCTCTAATTTTTTTTATTATTAAAATAACTTATTTTGTATTTCATTTTTTCGTAATGCCAAAATCATCTTTAGTATAATTTACTGAAACATTGACATACTCTACCAAGATATTGACAAAGTTTGCCGAGACATTGACAAACTAACATATTGATATATAAATATGTTTGGAAGACTTTTATAATGTTTGCTAGAAAAAACACAAACTCTACCGACATATTAGCAGACTCTGCCAAGATATTCGTAGAATCTGCTAAAAAAATGCAGACTTTTCCTAAGAAAACGTAGACTCTGCTGACATATTAGCAGACTCTACCGAGATATTGACAGACTTTGCTATGAAAATACATATTTTGCCGAGATATTGACTGACTCTGATAAGAAAACGCAAACTCTGCCAAAAAAACACAGACTCTACCAAGGAATTGGAAGACTGTCGAAACATTGGTTGACTTTTCTAGAATAGCGCAGACTCTACCTAGTATGCCAAGATATTCATTGACTAGTAGATTGATTTCTAAGTCTGCCAATTTTTTTGGAAAACTTTGGAGCGTTTGCTAGAAAACCGCAGATTTTGTCGAGACATTGACAGACTAACATAATAGTATATAAGTCTACCAACATATTTGGAAGACTTTTGAAGACTCTGCCAAGATATTGGTAAAAGATATTGGGAGACTAGAAATTTGATAGCTAAATTTGCCAACATGTTTGGAACACTTTCAGATTGTATGCAAAAATGAAAAAGATGTAGATTTTACCGTAGAAATAAATGTTTTGTCAAGATATCAAGTAATAAACTATTTTCGGTATTTTGAAAAAAAAAATAAGTGGGTTATTTGAACAATAAAAAATTAGAGAGGTTATTCTAGTTATTCTTAAAAAAAAAAAAAGATTATTCTAGATAAATTTTCCAATTTTTTTTATCTTCTCTTTGGTGAGATATAAGTAAATAACATATGGGTAGATTAATTGCTTCTCAATTTTTAATAAAATTATTGCCTCTTCAAAGTTTTGGGCCGAGGATGCTACTATAATTTGGTAGTTTTATATGAAATTTGTGTATACTGGTGAAGTGAATATGTGTCAAAGCTGGGTAGGAAAATGAGTTTACTACATGATGTACCTTGTATGTCTCAATGGTTCAGTAAAAAATTGTGTATGTAAAGGAACGTATCAGCTCTTTGAATGCATTCTAAAAAGAGAGCAACTGATAGAAATAATAGTTTTTCTTGGAGTAAGCCTGAATGGCCTCTGAAATCTTCTTCATCATACATTTGAAAACGCTCACATGAGCCGTTTCTTGTCTTTTAGTAAAGAGACCTCATTAAACTCAACATGCAAATGTAAAATTGTTGATTATCTCTCTAAGCGAGAGAGTCGTAGATACAAAAAGTTAGTTGGCTCAACTTTATAAATTTTCAGCGCCGCAACAACAAACTAAATTAGAAATCCAAGAAGAGAACCAACCTCATAACCTTAAACAAGATATAAAAAAATTATATAAATATATGAGTCAAGACGATTCAAAGCACTTTGACAAGTACATTTTCTGTATATACTCTTCTTTAAAAAAATAAAAAACAAAACAAAATAGTCATGGACAAGCACACAAATGTTTAACTATAACATTTATATATAAAGTGCTCGATTTTGTAGAGCTTTAGATGCAAAAGACAGCAAACAGAGATTGACAGAAGCTAAAGGTGTTCAAAGAGATGAACTAATCATTAAGGTAAAAATTATGTAGTTACTTCTTCCCCAATGTTTAGATGGTTCTTGTAGCTTTGGCAAGCTCGGGAATGGTGGTCAGAGGCGGCTTCTCTGACTACCCCAAGATGCTCTCGTGCCGCCGGTTGCGGAGTGATTTGGTGAATCGATTTTAATTTGTGTTTGTCCTCGGAGAAGTTGTAGGCGATCCTAACAACGAGGTTTTGAGGACTGACTTTGGTTAAGATAGCTCGTGGCAATTACGATGAGGACTCGAGTTCTCATAGAATTGCAAACACAACTGTCCGAGCTTTGGTATTCGAAATTGGTGTTTCTTCGTCGAAGATCTTCTCGGGTTGCTTATGCATTTGTCTAGTTTGGTTGATTTTTTGTATGTTTCTTTTCATGTTGTAATGTTGTTTGTCTTTGTTTAGTAGATTTCGGTCTTTCTGCTTTCTAAGTTTCTATGTAACCGCTGTCACAATTCAAAAATGGTATAAAATTTAATATTTTACCCAAAAAAAAAACTAACGGTAGGATGAAAAGTAAAAAAAAAAAAAAAAACTAACGGTAGGAAGGAACAAGCTGAACTTGAGAACTAAGTAAATAGAATCAAACAAAGAACATAGTTAATCAGCGACCACGCGAAAGGAGCGCTCGAGAAAGAGAGACATGTATTTTGGCAATTTCACATTCGCAATCACAAAACAATCAACTGAAAATAGCGAATGGTCCATAGACAAAAAATCAATTAAGAACAATGTTTATTTGCTTGATAATTATATATTTGACGATTGATATGATGCTGATGCATTATCTTTGCCTCGGCGAACTTGTGAACTCTACAAAATTGGTCACGTCACGCTGGATAAGTAGCAAAGTCAATTGAGATTTCAATGAAATCTAGTCTGTTGTAATTGTTTCTTTTGATATTCAAATTGAAAATAGAAATTCACTAAAGAGATCTGATAATAAAATATTTAAATATTAGTATAATTGAATTTTTTTTCTTTTACATATATTTTCGAAGAATGTATCACACATAGGTATTTATCAAAAGTTATGATATGGTATATAATTGATCAGTTTACACTATCTGAGTTTGTCATCGATACTCTAACTCCTCACAACACACTTTACGTTAGTTAAAATCCATCGTTTCACGCAAGATAAATGAAATAACGAATATATTTGGTGTTGAAGCTATGGTTATCAACGGTTGATTAATGTTTCTACATCAGAAAGTCTGTGATTTAAATCCCAAAAGATGCGATTTATTATAATTTATTGCCAGATTAATAAAGATAAGTTTGCATGAAATCTTCAATATGGGATAAAATATATTCATCTATTGTAGATCAGGACGAAAGAATTGTTCGTTGTAGAAATGTCGATTTAACAATTTTAATAAAATATGTAATAGAATCATAATGAAAATATAGTGGTAAAAAAAGGAATATATTTGTTTGTGTTGTGTGTGTATATAAGAATATTCTTATTTTCGAACATATTATATATGATAGTCCTTTTATATCTTTGAACAATGGTGTTTGAATGATAAAACTTTAAAACCACCCACCTTTTATCCCAACTTTTTCGAGATAGGATAAGATAACATTATTATTTTATTGTAATTTACGAAAAGCCGTAGCCCCCCCTCCTCTATTCATTTGTTGTTTATTTTTAGTAATTGTTGTGGGGCTAAATTACAATAATTAATTTGTATCCAACACTGGATATAATTTGTCGAACTCGTACACTAGTGTGGACCTCTTGATTTTTCTCAAGCTTGTACTAAATTGAAATTCAATCACTTATCAGATTTATTGAAATAGAAAATGAAAAGTTAGGGAAATTGACGTAGAAAATTATGGGAGTGTAATCGTATGCGTTGAACACTTCGAGCAAATATTTAGAGTTGACAAAACAAATTCAGCTATATTCGGAACAACATTTCAACATTTGACAGAACAAAAAAAAAAGGAAAAGAGTCCGTGTAGTGTTATTCCAAAATCCAAAGTCTCGGCTAAAAACCAAATATGGTAGTAATCAGAGTCATGTTTACCATGTATTTAAATAGACATTTGCCTAGGGCTCCGGATCATAATATATATTTGAGGGGTTCATAATTTCCAAATTTACTTGTAGTCTAGTGATTAAAGTAAGTTAAGAATTTTATTTTGTAGTCTTACATACTAAGCTCGAACCACTTCCATGCTAAGAAAGAAGTTTTTAATTTCTTACTTATTTTTTTTATTAACACTCTTAACATTTCTTAAATTTAGATTATTGTTATTGTTAAGAAAATATGTAAAAAATGTGTCATTTTGAAAATTTCCTCGGACCCTAAAACCCTTGGCACGACATTGGTAGTAACCGTATCATGGAAAAAGATTACATGATGTCTTGGACCATTTTTCAGAAGTATTTTTTTTAGTATATATATGATGAAAGATCAGTAGAGGCCTTAGTAAAATTTAGTATACCTACCTATTCGATATTCCATTATATCTAATTATATAGTTTTTTTTTGGTTTCAGCTATTACGTAGTTCATAAGCCTAAAGATGATTTAGGGTATGTTATTGGATAGTAGAGGTGAATGCAAAACGAATATCTTGAAATATTGGAGTATTTGCATTTTGTTATTATTATTTTTTTTTTGCTAAATGGTAAATATTTCATAAATGAAAAATTTTTGGTCTACAACACAAGATTGCAATCCTAGTCTATGAATCCATGGCAAAAAAGAATAAAGACATGGAAACATAACAAAATACATCACGATTTTCAATCTGTCTTTTCGACACTAACCAAAGCTAATGGAACTAGACGAATCGATGACGTTGCGAATGTTCTGTCAATGTTTGAGCAAAGAAAACGAGCTTGGAAATGCAAGATCGGTAAAACTAGAAGCCGTTCAACGGATGACCAAGGAAGAGTCGTCAACGGCAATGTCGCGTAATCCTCTTTCGCCAACTCTTCCTGCATTGCGCGAGTGCGACTAGTAGAGCATTCCATGAGCTTAACCCCAAGAAGAGTCCTCACAAGCCAAGAGACGTTCGGCAAATCATCAAACACCTCTGGCCGTACTAGCTCCTCTAGCGAAACCGTCAAGACCGAGTAAACCCGATCACAAGCAAGCAAGACAACGCTAACCAGTCCTCATCTAAAGCAAGACACAATCTAACAACCGACCCTAAACAACCTAACACAACTAGAAGAACAGAGCGAAATCGCTAGGACCCGTCACTAGCTACCACCAGCAGTTAGACAAAGACCATGGACTCCACTCCATCAGCCCAGGAAGCGAAAGCCAAAGGCACCTTCCGACTCTACTTATGCTCGTGTAACCACAATGGCGGGATCCTAGGCGTCTAAAGTTGTCCAACAACAGAGCATCCCACAAGGAAACCACCAATACAACGAGCCATAGATTGAAGAGCAATGGCTTAAGAAACTCACCGGAACATTGATTTCTTACCCGATTGCAATGAGACTCGACTAGAAGATCGAGGCTCCAACTGCGAACGTGAAGTCCACCGCCGGAGATCCTCATCGCCGACGACCCAAAGCAAACAAACCTCGAGCTAACTGGCGGGGACAAAGGCGAATCAAGACTCGAGAGCAACCATCCTCGACGCGGCTGCCTTGTCGATGATAGGCCTGACCATCCGAGAGCAGAGGCGGGACAGCGGATCCTTCAGAGGAAACTAAAGGAGGTCAAAATCCCAAAGGAGAAAGAGATAGCAAAGACCCAGCCGATAGGCGTCGCTCCGTCGCTGGTCTAAGCTTCTCCGACGCCGAGATCTTGAAGGAGGAGATGGATCAACTAATCGATCCACGCCGATCGACAAGCATGGGGCAGGAATCGGGCTCAGCTGAAACTTCGTGGGGGACAATCGTCGCCGACTGACTCGTGCCTCCACCGGAAGTAAGCCCGAGACCTTGACGCGGCCGTCACGCTCTAGGCGGATCTCCGACCACTCGCTGAGAAAAGAAGACAAAACTAGCCGATCAAGGAAGCTTAGCCGCCACAGAAGAATGAGCAGAGCAAGAGAGGCCCCTTTCTGGCGGCGGTGAGAACCACCGCTCACCGGAAGAGGAGATCGGAAAAGGTGAAGGGGTGGCGGCTAGGTTTAGTTTGGGAGAGAAACTGCCTCTCAAAGGCCTCCCGTAAATCGCATTTTGTTATCTCAAACATATGTTCTCATAAAAATTTAAGGTTAAGTTACAGAACTTTGATTTGGATCTACGAGCCAATATTAATGTGATGCACGCATTTCGTTAAAATCTTCATATACCACTTCACACAATCATTGATGTAAATTTAAGAGTCTCATCCAGTTATTTCTATTTTGAAAAATGTCTTGATTTTCATTGAAAACAGAATTTTGTTACTTGTTTTTGAATTTATAACACTCATAAATAAGTAAATAACTGGGAATTTGATTGTTTGCTTCCCAAAAAACTTCCTAAAAAAAGAAGTACAAGGAAAACATACAACCATAAACGAAGATTCCAACTCAACAGACAAACAGAAACTGAAATATCAATCATACAATAAGAAAACAAAAAAAAAAACATTATATTTTACCCAAAATGAATTTCCAATTCTAGTGACAAGACGTAACTTTCTCATAGGCTACGAACCGGAGCCATGTGATGATACAACGTTGACACGTGGCGAGATCTGAGATCTTATGAGTTGCGAGTGTGTCGTCGGCCAGGTAAAAAGAAGCGAGTCTTTAGGTGAATGTTTTTACTGGCTATAGCCGGTAACAACGGGACTGGTATTACCGGTAGGTCCGGTATCTTGATGTATAAGTCTACGAGGGGTTTAAGCAAAAAAAAAAAAAAAAAAAAAACAGAGTTTTGGTGATTCTATGAATTGAAGGGTTTTTGTATTTCTTTTGGATTTGATTATCCTTTTGGTGGTGAGAGAAAATCATTTTGGGTAGCGTTTGAAACAAGTAAAAATTTACCGTCACTTTCTTGGGAAAAACATGGGTTAGATCAAATATTGGGGAAGATTTTGGTTTGTTGAGTGCGTGAAGAATTCTGATTCCTTTGTTTGCGTATTTTTATCTCCGATCTCGCATTTTTGTGGAGAATTCGTAAAAAAAAAAATCTTGACAGTTTAATCGTCTGGAAATTGAAGGTTCATAGAAAGGTGAGAAAAGTTAGAATTATCTTTAATAGTTTTTGTCGAAATTTTGTGTTTTTGTTTTGATCGCTTCGTTTTGGTCTTAAAAATCCAAACTTTTCTTGTGGATCTTTAAAGGGGTTTTGCTTGCGTTATCTTTTGAAACTTATCGTCATCTTTTATGGATTCTTGTCGTTTTGTTAAACAAACCAAAATTCTGTGAACCCGATCTGAGAATTTGATTCCGAGATCGAATCTCTTCTTCAGGTTTTTACTATTGAATTACGCTTTTCGATCTCGATTCCGATCTTGTGATCATTAGGGTTTTAGGATGGTTTATGATCTTTTTTTCTTCTCAGATCTTACCGATCTGTTGTTTCATATTCCCAATTGTTAGTGATGCTTGTGAATTGAGAGTCTTAAGGCTTTTGTTTCCAGTCTTCAGGTTATATCATCGTGGTATGCATTCCAAGTGATGGTGTCGAATAAAGTCTTGGAATTTGGAGACGATGGCTACCAATTGCCTGCTAAGGCACGAGCTCCAAGATCACTCAGGGTAATTAATGGCTTTGCTTGCTCTACAGTATTGTTACATGGATGATCGGTTTACATTGTTCGTTTTTTGCCAGAAAAGGCGCATTTACGACAAGATTTTATCAGAAGATGATGAGAAAATGTGCGCGATTGACTTACTGGCCACCGTAGCTGGAAACTTGCTGCTCGAGAACGAAAATTCGATAAATGCAGGTCAAGATAACTCTGTAGCTGTACAAAATACTGTAAAAAAGGAAGAAAACCCCGTAAAGTCGGTACCTTTCGCTGATGGCTCTACGATAATGAATCCTAGTGGCTCGTTGGTAGGTGACAAAGTAGAGACTGAGGTGGAGGGTTTTAGTAGATTGGGTTGTATCGGTTCTTTTGAAGTTGGAAACTTCAGTAAGGATCTTGTGAATGATGAAGTGAAACCTGATGTTGTAGTTAGTATAGGTAGTAACAGTAGTACCGAGGTGGAACCATGTGGGAACGGTAGTCCCCATGGTTCTCGGGATGATGTAAATTTATATGGTAGAAATGATGATGATGAAAACTTCTCTGGGTATATTCGCCCTCGTGTGACTAGTAGGCTGGTGCCTCGTGTTGGAGACAGAAGAATTAGGAAGATATGGGCGTCTAGGCATTGGAAAGGAGGTTCGAGGAACAACGCAGGTATATTTCCCTAACTAGTGTTTTTGTTTATTTTTTGCTATCTTTATGATTGTGAGTTCATGTTGGTACTTGTAGATGTTAAGCCATGGTATTGCTCAAAGAGGAATTATTACTTGCACCATCATCAGAGGCATTATCCCATCAAGAAAAGGAAATACTTTGACAACATTTCCGACTTGAATTCTGATGATTACCGTTTGCAAGCAAAGTCACATAAAGGTTAAATGAGTTCCCATTTTCTCATTCTCTTGTAAATTTCTATTGTTGTAACGCGATTTCACAATTTTATATTGCAGGAAGCAAAACAGCATCTTCCATGAAAAGTCGAAATGCGTCCTTTGTGTCAAGGGACCATCATGGTAACTACTAATGGAGTCTCAATTTGAATCCTTTGTATAACGTGGAAAACGCTTTGATTTCGTGTTTCTTTAGTGAGGCTGCGGATCAAATCTTTTAGGGTACCTGAGCTTTTCATAGAGATTCCAGAAACTGCTACTGTTGGCTCCTTGAAGGTGCAATACACATACCTAGTTGTCCTGAAAATCCTGATCAAGAACTTAACCGTTTTTTATGTCGAGAATCTCAGCGTATGGTGATGGAAGCAGTGACCACCATACTAGGTGATGGACTCGGAGTTGGGCTGATGGTTCAAGGGAAGAAAGTCCGTGACGATAGCAAAACTCTTGTTCAGACTGGAATCTCTGAGGAGAATACCCACTTGGACTCTCTTGGTTTCAGCCTTGAGCCCAGCTTAGAAACCAGGTTCACTCTTCTCTTCACAATCTGAGATGCCAGAGCGAGAAGAGTTCGATCTTTTGAGGCTTACGGTCTTTGTTTTTTATTCTGCCAGTTACCTGTCAGAGTATGCATGTGATGATTTGGTCTTAAGCCGCGGCAATGTGTTAGAGTCTAACCGTGACTCAGCGCTATCGCAAGGAGATGATTGTAGAGCTTTGGTTCCCGTTGCATCAACAGCGGTGTTGGCTACTCAGACTCCTAACCGTAAATTTATAAGGACTGAGCAGCAGCAAGCTGCTCATCGCAGAATTCGTCGACCTTTCTCAGTAACTGAAGTAGAAGCACTGGTCCAAGCCGTTGAAAAACTCGGAACCGGAAGGTAAACAAAACAAAGAAATAGCATTCTTCTCGTCGTGTTTTTTTTTAATGACAAAATGTTTCGTATAATTTTGAAAACCGCAGGTGGAGAGACGTTAAGGTCCGTGCTTTTGAGGATGCAGATCACCGTACCTATGTCGATCTCAAGGTTAGTATTAATATTAATCTCAAGGTTACAGTTAAAAATATTACCGTCATTGTTGTTGATATCGAGTCTATGCCTATGTAGGATAAATGGAAGACACTGGTACACACGGCGAGGATATCGCCACAACAGCGGAGAGGAGAGCCGGTGCCGCAGGATCTTCTGGACCGTGTTCTGAAAGCACACTCTGACTGGTCACAACACCAGATGCATCAACTGCAGACCGAACCACCGTGTTCTCAGGCAGAGGCTCTAATCTAAACAGGTCCTTATTCTAAAGAAGCTTTGTACATTATGATGATGATGATGATGATGATCCGTCCATATTGTAAGATTCTGACATAGTTGAAGAATCTGGTCTCAGTTCTTCTTGGGTTTCTTTTTTTCTTTTCTTGCAAAGTGTAAAGTTTTATGATTGAAATAAGGCGGGTTTATCTAACAATAAGGGATAGTAAATGATTTGTTGTTAATCTTTTGTGACATTTTTATTCTACCTATATTATTGTACTATATTAAAGTTTTATTAACTGCAAAACCACCAGCTCTCTTTTATCTGCTTGGTGAATCAGATCATAATGGTGTATAGTAGAAACAGTTTAGGATTTTCTTTGATTGATGATTGTCTGTAAAACTACACCTTGAACAATCAATGTGACACAGTTTTGTATTCCTTAAGTTCTTAATGCCTTTGATGTGTTCAAGTAACTGTAATTTTACAAATCTGATAGATGCATGCAATTTAAAATTGCAAAGATCCACACGTTTAGGGTACTGTTTTACTGTATATTGTTTTTATTTCAAAACTTTTAAAAATATATCAATGAATACAATTTTATTTATAAAAAACATATATCAGCCATCTTAAATATTTGAATTTTTTACTAAATTAGAATACTTATGCCAACATTTGTTATATTCATCATTCAAGTTTTGTTTTAGTTTTGTCAAGCTCATTCCACACCGCTTACTTTTTTCCTCCACGAACCATACTTGAACTGCATTTTCTTTTTTTATCTGCTTGTTGTGTTTTTTCTCCACGAACCGTACTTGAACTACATTCTGTTTTTTTATCTGCTTGTTGTGTTTTTCCTCCACCAACCATATTTGAAATGCGTTCTTTTTTTTATCTGCTTGCTGTGTTTCTATACTTGAACTGCATTCTTCTTTTTTATCTGTTTGTTCTGCACCTTTTTTTATCTGCTTGTTCTGCACTGGGAGATCTAGTAAAACCATTTGACACAATTAAGAAACTTAGCATCTATTTATTTTATATATTTAAATTCATGCAAACAATGGTTTTACTACGTTGTATAACCACACCAAATAACATGTTTTAAATGTCACATATATAAATACTATTGTATCTAAGTTAAATTACAATGCAAACTAGCATGCTAATGTTTTAGTTATGAAACACATAAAACCATCCAAAATATCATTATTTGAGCTTAAAGAAAAAAAGATATTAGTTAAATAGATCTATAAGAAAATGAAAAACTAATGAGAAATAATGATAAATAAAAATAAAAAGACTCACGTCATTGTAAAAAGAAATTTTTTTATCTTCCCAATATAATTGGATGGTATCGCCTGTTTTAAGATCTTTGTCTTGTCGAAAATTTGGCCATCCAGCTCCGAAATAATAACCACGACTATTTTTTCTAAGGTTTACCCAATAAGATGTTTCATTATCTTCAATTTCCACTTCAATACCATTTGGAAGCACCGGAACTTCCATCTTCTTTTCAATGTTCTCTATAATTGATTTTGTTAAAAATAACATATTCTTACCAGAAAGATCACTATCTGTTAAAGTTTTTTTTATCATCAAATTAGAATCCATTTTACTAAAGGTTTAACTGCTTTGGGAATAAAACTAAGAATACTTTCAGATAAAGATTAGAGATCATCACATATATCTATCTATATAGTTCTTGGCCAAACTAATGCTTTTTGCCTTTTATGCTTTTTTTTTATATAGTATTAATTTTTGGAGAAAAAAAATCTCTAAATTTAGTAAAATAATATGGATATATTTTCTATGTTAGCACATGTTATTTAGCAAAATTTTCTAATTTGTATTTTAGCTAATATATAATTTTAATATGATTAAGTGCATTTACAACTACCTTGTTTTTTTAGTCCTTGCTTTTTATTTCCTTAATAAATCTATTACCATACCTTTGAAACATTAACTTAATTAGTATGATACAAAATCTTTTTTCCCAAACACTAAAAATATTACTCCCTCCCTTCCCAAAAGATAGATTTTCTAGGAAAAAAAAAATATTTTTAAAAGATTGATTTTTCACTTTTTCAATGCATTTTTAATAAAAGTTTAATGGTGAATTGTAGATTTCAAGACATATTTATTGACTTTATTAGATTACTATTGGTTTAAAGTTATGGAAAATTGTTTTTTGCAAAAAATAAGACATTTATAATTAACCATTAATGTGTTTTCTTAATATTTGTGAAAACTCTAGAAAATCAAACAAATAAAAACAGAGGGAGTATATGGTACGTTATAGTTTTTGACATCTACATGTTTTCTATTTTTGTAACAATAACTCTAGTTATCTCTAACATTTATTAATTGAAAGTCACCATTACTGACAATAAATCTATAATTAATGCTCGTAAAAAAAAAAACCCTATAATTAATGCACAACGTGTTTTTTTTTAATACTCATTCTTTATCTAATCTGAAAAGTCAAATTTCATGACAAAACTAACAAATGCAAATTATAAAGAGTTTCTTGCAAAAGAAATTATTATTTTCTCTACGACTGGACAATGGACAGTAGCTGGATGTTCTTAGCGTTGGATGGTAACGGTCACCACTCACTTGGTATGTGTCTCAAGGTTATTTAGTCAATTTTGTATGTTATCCTTGCACGAGATCCGGACTCTATATCATGACAAATTTTGTTTTTCGATTCTTGCTTTGATCAGTAGTACCGAGTAGGCATTTATTTTTTGCTAAATGGTAAATATTTTATTAAAATGAAGAAGATTTAGGTTTACAAATCGAATGTATAAATCTATGCAATGGTTCCATGGCAAAAAAGTAAAAACATGGAAGCATAAACATGACTAGTATTCAATCCGTCGACTCGACAAAAACACAAAAGTTAATGGAGACAGACGAAGTGATGACGATGTTGTTGTTCCCAATTTTGTGCTGGAGTTGAAGTTGCACAAGCAAGCCAGATGAGCTTAACTTACGAAGATCCACAGCAATAGAAGGCATTTAGTACCTCACATGATTGAACTTTCAACAACTAATTAACCACTTAGGACTTCTACGAATGATCGAGCCAGTTTGGCTTCTCTTCCCTAACGAGCTAAAATTAAAAGAAAAATTGTCTTCTAAAACATCCTTACAAAAGGAATATATACTAGAATGAGAGAAAGAGAATATGAAAGAAGCATGCAACTACTATTCTGATGTAATGAGGTTTTAAAAGTTTGAACCATGCATATAACTATAGGTGCTGGCCTGCTGGGGAGTGAAGAAACGCAGTCGTGATTTGGTGCTGAGGTTTTTTTTTGCGCTTTTTTTTTCCTTAGAAAAATTTAATTAAAAATCCAAAATTAAATTATCTAAAAAATTGCAAAATGTGTCACAAACTCGTGACATATACGTTGTAACCGTGTCATTGTATAACCAATTAAGCTATTGATTATTTATTGTTTTTAATTTCTTCATCTATGAAATAAATGACAGACTGTTTTATTTGTGCTTAAAGAGTTGCAAAAAATGTCACTCAATACATGCCAACTCTGACTTCAAATAGGGACGCGGAGGAGGTTTTTTTGAGAGACGTACTTTGAATGTACTAGATTGTTTCCACCTATTTTAATATACAAACTATTCCATCATAATTAAAAGATAAACATTACTCTTTTGAGGAATTTTTCGCCTTTTTTTGTGGATTATTTGAGTAAACACTACTTTGATTCCACTAGGTTAGTTGACCCAAAGAAAATGATCCACTTCGTAAAAGAATACATAGACTAAAGTAGTTTAGTCAAATAGAGTTTGGTGGATTTAAAAAGACAGAGAAAATTCTTCGCCGCAAAACTTCATCAACTAGCTTCCCTTTGCCGACGACCGTTCTTTCGAAGTTTTGGCTTCCGTAAAACTCATCTTTCCGGCGATCTCGTCCGATGCAGCGGCGGCGGCGGCGAATCCTAATGTCGAAGTCTGTTGCTTTAGAAATTAGGGTTTTTGTGTCTTTGATTTGTAGCAGGCCAGACCAGTTTCTTATTCTAGATTAGGAGATCCAAACATGCCTAATAGAAAACCCAAAAAGCAAAAACAAATTAGTAAATATAAAAAAGTTTCAGAAAAAAAAAACTTCATCAACCACTATTGTTCCTCTCTCTTTCTTCTGAGCCTTACTAGTACGTTCCTCCATTGTCTTAATCCAGTTCTGAAACCAAAGTTCATCTACTATCGTTCCTCCTCTCACTTGGTCGCTTTGATTTCTGTTTTGATCGTGTTGTCGCTCTTCTTTTTCGTGAATCCTCCTATGTTCCCCGTAACCTGATTCTCAAAAGCCAAACAAAAGTGGAAATCTTGAGCCACTATTTTCAGAAACTGAGAAAATAGAGGTGAATACTTGGAACACTCACTTCTATATGTACTTTACTTCTTCTCCACGCAAACTTTTCACCCACAAATCGTCACAGGAGACGCCTGAACAAGATTCATTATCAAAATGTAATCTAGCAGTTGTGACTTGAAGAGATCAAATTGAACCCCCAAGACTTTTGGCCAAAAGTTTATCAATGGTCCATGTCCAAAGCTTGTACCTCCATTGCCCTCTGGGCGGCTTCTGCTTCCTCAAACTCCACAGTGCCATAGTAGTATGTCTACACAGTTTATAACAAGTACACAAATGACTGTTCCATGAACAAGAAAATTGCTTGTAAGTAGCTTTAGTTAACAGTTACCCAAACTTCAGTTCCACCCAGTGGCGGATCTAGAAATGTTTTTGATCGGGGCATAAAATTTTAACTAAAATTAATAATTATCATTACAAGTTCTTTTAAGGAAATAATAAAGAAAATAGTAAGATATATAGTTGTTTCTTACTATTATATAAAGTTTAATGAAAAAAAAAGGAAGGTGCACGAGTCAAACAAGCTGATGTAGGGGGCATAATCGCTTATCAAAGGGGGCAATTAACAAAGCAACGAGCAATTTCTTCTAAATTTGGTTACATTTACTAAAACATATTTTAATCTATGGGGGGCAGATGCACCTGGTGGTTCTAACCTAGCTCCGCCCCTGGTTCTACCTCTTTTAATTGCTGCAAACTCTTTAAATGCATTCTCAATAGAGTCAATAGTGTAATTTGGAGGAAGATTTTTCAAGTGAATTGCTGCACACTCAGTTATTAACCCTGGTGAAAAAAGAAACCAAACAACAATATAGGTGGTTACATAGAGTGTATAAATAGAGAGAAATCAATAGTAGTTTATAAATTTCTTACCTTGAGACTCTTGATTGTTCCCATTTCTAGTATCATCAACTCCTGAACCATTCCCATCATGAAATATGAACATGTCATTGAAAACAAAGTATCCATTTTCTTGTGGAGCAAGAAAGAAAGCTCGAGTGAAGCTCCTTTGAAGTCTTCTCTCGTTTGAAGTAACCATCGACATTGACCGCGCGCGACACTCCCGTTTAAAGACTCTTGCGAAACGACAGTGGTTACTACGACCGAATTATAACCTCCAGAAGTTAGCATATTCAGATTCTCATCTACATCCTGCTCCAAGTAACAGCTATCAATCAGAAACAAAACAAGTGTTTCAGATAATCAAGAAAAAGTATATTTTACCGATAAGGTGTAGTGACACATCGTTCCTTCTTTTCCAAGTCTACCAATCTTGCTTGATTTGTATAAACCTCATAAAGCTCCTCTGGTTTATCTTTCAAGAGGAAATAGTATAGCTTTGTAAATTCATCTCCCGCCTAAGGTTTTTACATGGACGAGACATTAAAGATGCTGTTCAAAAAAAAACAAAAAAAAAAGACATTAAAGATGATAACATAAATGAATCAATTTACACCTTGTAGATTATTTATACATGGACGAGAGAATTAGCGATTCCCCTGAATCTAAAGATCCAAACTTTCACACAAAAAGAGACGATTAACCAAATAAATGTACAGTTTTCTTGAGAAGCAGCTACTAAAAATACATCTTGACGAAAGAAAAAGTTTTTCTTTTTGAGTTTAATTCGCTCAATGCACATAATCATACGAGAATGACGCATTATTGAACACCAATGACGCAAAAACACCACTAATTGGATCGGGGAAGAAAAAGCAGAAAACCCATAATTGTTTTTTTTTGTTATTTAATTGAATTTCGTTTTTAAAATATATTTTATTAGTAATCAGATGTTTATTTCTTTTTTTCTGATTTATGATAAAATATTTTATCGTATTTCCTTTTCTGATTTTTTAAATTATTAAAAGAATTAACAAAAATCATTACTAATTTTAAATCAAGATTCTATTTGGGATTTGAAAATTTAAAAGCCTAATGTAACTTTTTTATGATAAATAAATTCTAATGGGATAATTTGCCACTAAATGTGGCCTAATTTAGCAATTTTACTGTAAGAAATCCAATTTCTGGACTATTTTGCAACATCAGAAGTCGAATTACCTTTTCCAGGTTGCCATTCATCATAAATGATGAACTCTAATGTGTTCATGTAGTTTTTAAAACAGTAAAGATCCACATTCCACACGTCTTTTTGTCAGCTAGATTTGTTTAGGGTATTGTTTATATTTTATATTACTTTTTAATTCAAAATTTCAAAAATATTTCAATAAATAACCTAAGGGTAAAATGTCATTTAAAACCTGAACTTTCAAATTTAAGCCTTTTAAAGCCCAAACTTCTGTAAAAGCAATTTAAATCATGAACTTTTGGTTGACTTTTATTTTAAATCCCAAACTTTTGTTGACTGGGCATATTTAGGCATGACGTTAAATTGACTAACAGAGCTAAAAAACGGAGTTAATGATCTATTTAATCACGCAGTTAGTCGAAACGATGTCGTTTCGATCGGTTCAAAAAATTATAATTTTTGATGGAGGAGGAGCTCGAAACCATGACCTCTAACTCAAAATGGAGCCTTATGCCACTATGCTGCTATAACTTTTGTTACGTACACGGAAGTAGTTTGTATATAACCTTAATAGCTACACGATTTATACAATAAATTTACAAGTGGTTTGTCTGTGACATTGTTCTTTTGTAATTAACATTTTGGTAATGAAAATGAAACTAAAACTAATAGTGTACCTCACCATTCCAATGACAACAAAATCACATTCTCCTAATATCCTCTCAACCTGTAACTCATCTAATGACTTGGCATGGATACAAACATCTCATGCAAGTAAAACATTCAAAGGGATGGTAAGAGAAAGTGATCAATCCATCAACCAAAGTAGTAAACCGAGAACCAAAAATAGACAAAAATAAGGTAGATAGAAAATGTAGCATCTAGCAAAATGGAACCAGAGTAAAGACACAAAACACATCTTAGTTTGAGCTTTGAAACCATCATTCCCATCCTTATGATCTTTGCCCGTGTGATACATATGTCCTTGTCTTTCTCATTGTGAGCCTTGTTGATGTGCTCTTGATCCTTGTTGTGCTTGTGATCCTTGTTGTGCTCCATATTCTTGTAGCGGAAATGAAACTCCTCCCTAGAACAAAAAGCAAATTATAAACACAAACACAACAGAGATAAGTATCATATAAAATTAAAATTAAAAAGAGACAAACTAATACAAACTAACCTGATCTTTCCTTGGTCGACCTCTTGGTCTTTTTGGTTGAGGCTCAACACTTGGATTTGTACATCCTTGCTTATTGTGTCCTTCTTCCTTGCAGTTTGAGCATGTCATGACTCTCTTATGACGTGACAGCTTGGTCTTACTTGATTCAGATTCATTTTTTCCCTTTTTCCTATCATAATTGCTTGGCCTTCCCGGATTTCCTTTTCTCCATGGTGGTGGCAATACACCAAGCCTATTCAATCTAGGCCATACCAACATCCCTTCGACTTGCCTAATACCATCTTTATATGTTTCTCTCCACTTCTTTGTTGTGTAATACTCATTCACATAAGCTTCAACCTTTTGTTTTTTTCCTATTATAACTTTTGCAGCATGAACACATGGGATTCCAACCATTTGCCACTTCCTGCAGCCACAAGTTCTCTCATTCATATCAACAGAATAAGCAACATCATTCAACTCTACCTCATGCATATTATTTATGGCCATGTATCTAATGCAATGCTGAGATCCTTCTATCATTTTCTCTATTTCAGCATGCGCTCTCTTTGTAAACTTTGACTGCCTCCTTTGTGCAACAATGAACCTCTTTTCATTACGCTCCATACACTGCCTTCTAATCATTTCTAGCATATCCAGTAAAGGCTTTTTCCTTGCTTGCCTAATAGTTCTATTGAAAGACTCACTAAGATTATTCAGATTGTCATTGCAACAAGTTCCAACCCTAAAGAATGCTCTAGACCATGAAAGAGGATTAGTCTTCTATAGAGAATTAAATGCCTGAAGATTAAACCTTTGTAATGCGTCCATGTTGGCATTATACTCTCCTTGGGTGTAGCTGCGAGCTATCTTCCAAAACATGCGTTGTAGCTGTTGATCACGACTATCTCTCTTCCAATTATCAAGTATACGTCTAGCACACTGTCGATGTTCAGCTTGTGGAAGAATAGTGTGAATAGCCTTGAATAAACCCTGCAAAAGAAATAGTACTTGAAAACTTCAAATCTTTAGCATCAAAAACACTACAAAAGAAAGAGTACATGAAAAACTTATTGTGGAAGAATACTAACCTTCTGTTTATCTGAAATGATTGCTACTTTTCTTCCATCATCAAGACCCAAATCAGCAGAGAGAAGTCTAACAAACCAATCCCAATTAATGTCGTTTTTTATTTCAACTACTGCCCAAGCAATAGGAACAATCCTATTATCTCCATCTCGTCCAACAGCAGCTAAAAGATGACCCTTTATATCCCATTTCAGAAAGCACCATCTAATCCTATGATTGGTCTACATGTTTCTTTCCAAGAATCTCTTTGTGCTTTAAAACAAACATAAAGCCGATAAAACCTTTGCCTGCTTCCAATTCTTGGACCTGGAATGGTCTCTATCTCAATTGTAGATCTTGGATTCTTCTTGAAAACCTCTGCTTGATAATCCCATATCCGATTAAAATGGAGTTCATGACTAGCTTTCCTCTCTTTCAAGACTTTTGACTTTGCCTTCCCACACTTCTCTTCACTCACTTCCAAATTGAATTCTCTCTTGATCTCAGAAGCAATCTCCTGTTTTGTAAGTTTGGGATTCACTCTCAGCCTTTCAGAGAAAAACCATGCTATTGTTGATCGATTCAACATCTTACTGTACCCGGATCTTACGCATATATGTTTATTCACGTAGATCTTTATCTGCATCTTATTTTTTCTTTTTTTCATATGAGCAATACACTCTCCACTGACAATTGACATCAGTGTCAGAACACTTTGCACCCACCTTCGTAGCCTGAGACCTATACAACTTAATATCGTATCTAGTTTTAAGGGAATACCTGAGAACCGCAAGCTTGAAATCCTCTCTGGAATTGTAAGTTTTCCCCAAAGCTAGTAACTCCTCCGAATCTTCATTGTCTCTACGCTCTATCTCTTCCTCTTCTTCTTCATCATCACTAGATGAAAAAGGATCTGGAATCCTCTCATCCTCCCAAATATCATCTCCGCTATCTCTATCAATTTCAGGTTCTTCCTCTCTAGCAATCTCTCCAAACCCTTCTTCTTCTAAACCGTTAATATCATCATCATCCACCGTATCGTCAATCCCATTTAAATCATCATCACCACTAACCGCACAATCATCTCCACTGTCTTCATCACGTTCATCATTTTCATGGCCTTCACACACATTCCTTTGACAAGGAGACGAAGCTTCTGTCATCACGATTTGATGGACACAAAGAAGAATTCCAAAGAAAAATCGAACAATAAAGAGAACTAAGAGGAAGCGATGAAAAAAGAGAAGGGAGGAATGAATTTGGGGATTTAGTGAATCAGGGTTTATGTTAAAAAAATCGTGTAACTAATAGAGTTATATACAAATAGCTTTCAAGTAAGTAATAAAAGTTACAGTAGCTCAGTGGCATATGGCTCCTTTTTGAATTAGAGGTCATTGTTTCGAGCCCTTCCTCCACCAAAAATTATAATTTTTTTGAACCGATCGAAACGACGTCGTTTCGACTAACTGCGTGACTAAACAGATCATTAACTCCGTTTTTTTAGCTCTGTTAGTCAATTTAACGTTATGCCTAAATATGCCCAGTCAACAAAAGTTTGGGATTTAAAATAAAAGTCAACCAAAAGTTCATGATTTAAGTTGCTTTTACACAAGTTTGAGCTTTAAAATGCTTAAATTTGAAAGTTCAGGCTTTAAATGACATTTTTCCCAATAACCTAATCAATACAATTTTATTTACAAAAATACATTAGAATTGCAAAATGGAAGCCCCCATATCTAATCTAAAATAGTCCCCATAGTCTAGAGGTTTGAGTAAATGGTTCATTAATTCTTCTACACCGTATGGAATTCGAGTCCCGGAGAATACAAATTTAATGGAGGAAACATTTACAAGAAATTTTCAGCGTAATGCAAAGAGAACCGTTCGGAGTGGTCTCAAACTAAAATTGTTCATTGTGTAATTGTCCGTGTAATAGTTCTTATATTTTGTAATAATTCATAAATCCAAAAATTTTTTAAAAACATATATAATATTATTGACAAAAAATATAACATCTAAAATATTTGAATATACTTATGCCGCACTTATCATATTCATCATTCAATTTTTGTTGTGCTCATTCCACATTATCTACTTTGTATGATGTGTTCTTCCCATATTTATTATATTCATTATTTAATTTTTGTTAGCTAGATATGTTTGTGGTACTGTTTTATTAATTATCATATATTTCTTTTACTTCAAAAATTTATAAAATATTCCTATGAATACAATTTTATTCATAAAAAACATAAGTCATGCATCTAAAATATTTGAAATTTTAACTAAATTAGAGTACTTATGCCCACACTTTATTATATTCATCATTCAAGTTTTGTTTTAACTTTGTTCAGCTCATTTCATTACCGCTTATTTTGCATGATATGTTTTTCTTCCACGAACCTTGCTGCATTCTTTTTTTTTTTTAACCTGCTTGTTGTGTTTTTCCTCCATGAACCATACTTGAACTGCATTCCTTTTTTTTACCTGTTTGTTGTGTTTTTCCTCCATAAATCATACTTGAACTACATTCTTTTTCTTTTTCTACTTCTTGTATTTTTTTCTCCACAAACCATACTTGAATTGCATTCTTTTTTTCTCATTTGCTTGTTCCGCGCTGGGCGATCTACTAAAACAAATTAACGCCTTAATTACAAAATCTAACATCTATTTATAAATTCAATTTCATACAAATAAATGTTTTAGTACGTTGTATAGCCAGTGCCGGCCCTGAAACTAGGTGGGCCAGAAGCATAAAATTTTTTATTGGCCCATTAAATATTGAAAAAAACAAAAATGGGATGAGTAATAAGGGAGATTCGAACTTTTGACCAGCAAAACAGTCAATTGCCTTGCAAACCAACTGGACTACTGAAGATATTCAAAAATAATTGGCCCTATAAATATTTGTTATAACCTTCGGCCCCAAGCATGTGCTTCTATCTAGGGCCGGCACTGTGTATAGCTACACCAAATAACATGTTTTAAAGGTCATATATACTATTGTATCTATAATTTAGATTACAATGCAAACTCACTGAGTTTGCTTTTAAGACAATCGCATAATAAGACAATCGATATTGTGTTCAAACGAGGGATTCTAAACTGTTTCACATAGCTATCATTTACCTTATGCATTTTTATTTTTATTTATCTATTTTCTACTCTATGATTTCATGCGATATTACGCGGCACTGACATCCAAACCTTATCATCTAGGTAGATTTAGATTATACTAAAGGGGATTTGGTATTTATCAGGTAGATTTCAAATGATTTAACCTCATTTTAATTTCATCATAAAACATGTTACCGAATTTCTTTGTCTCATATTCATATAATTAAAACGAAAACTAGCTTAGTTGATGTCAACTATCAAGAATATTGTTCACTTAGTTGAACTCGAATTTGTATAGCCGATGAAAATGAAATCTCTTCTCGAAATAGTCTTTGGAATTTCTAAAACCATATGTTGGATCCCTATGTTTGCAATCAATCGTATAGTTTTTCAAATTTCAGCACTATAATCTCCTATATGTTGTTACCTTTGTAAAAGCACAATATGGAGATGTATAAAATTAATGTATCTTAACCATGATGTTTTGTTTATTTCATTTCGTATATAAAATTATTGTATCTTAATCATGAATCATGATGTTTTGTCTATTTAATTTTGTAGGATGATAAGATACAAGACACTGTGTATTTCTATTGAATTTAACAAAATCTTTGTTTCACGATTTGCAAGAATCAAAGCTAGAGGCGCAAGATGATACCAAAAAAATTTCAAGATGTCTACATCTAAATGAAGTAAAATACTAATATGATACCAAAATATAAGATGATACCAAAAACTTTTTCTAAACCCGTAAACAAAATATTGAAAAATTCACTTATTCTAAACTAAGGGTTACAATGAAACCCGTGCAAAAGCACGGGTACTCATCTAGTGCAAAATTATAAAGAGATTCTTGCAAAAATCTTCCAAAATTGTCGCGTCAGCATCTGAAAGAAGAACATGTGGCATTGGATTGATGTTAATTAAATATTTTTTAAAACTATAATGTTAGTGGTAGAGGCGTATTAATTAGTTAAAACTAACATTATAGTTTTTTTTTTATTTTTTGACAAAAAATATGTTATGTTAATTTTAACTAATTAATACGCCTCTCCCTCCTCCAGGATCTAGGCTCAGTCGATCATTTTCTCATTCAAGTTATAGGAGAAAATGTAGGAGGTGTGTGACAAAAAAGTCAAAGAGATTCATCCATCGTATGCATTTTCGGTTTCTTTTTCTATTTTTGAAAATTATTTTATTTTAAGTAAAATTATTGTACTCCATGAAATTTTAAAAATACATCACATAAAAACAATTAAAACATGAAATTGCAAATAATAAAAGGAAAAAATCATAAAATGATATAAAACATATAAATGCTTTCATTTGTAATCTTCACTTTTGCCAAATTTTCCGAATGCTTCATCGAATGCTTGATCAAAATTTTTATCTATTGTTCGGTCGAAAGGATTAAGAGAAAAAGATGTCATTTCATCTACCAAATTAAAAAATTACAAGAGACTAGTGATTTGGGAGATACAGAAAAGAAGCAGAGAATTTTATGAGAGATGGAGTGTTGGTTACAAAAACAAACAATGAGATTTGGGAGACAAGTTTTTTTCGGTGAGTTTCCATCCTTTATAATTGTATAAAATTTTTATTTGTTATAACTAAATTTAAATTCAAATACTGTAAATCTCTTTGCCATGCTTTCTCTGATTCAAATACTGTAAATACTTAGTTTGGCTCAATGAATCTCAAATCTCTTTGCCATGCTTTCTCTGATTTCGTTTGTAAATCGTCATGATTTCCTTCGAATAAAGCTTATGAGTTCTCAAACCTCTCCCTTGGATCGAATTTCACTTGCGCGACGAGAAACTCGAACGGTTCTGTAATTTGCTAGGGAGGAAGATCAGAGAGGCTCAACAATGTCACTAAATCGATCTCCTTCGAGTTGATTTCTTCTTGGTTGGGTTTGATATGCGGTTTGATCTCCGGTAATCTCTCCGTCATGTGGTGGAATCCTTCAAACTTCTCAAGAATCTCTCTCCCTTTCTTGGAGTTTTTACTAGGTCCTTGCGTTGAATCATCTCTTTGGTTGTACATTTAGGGTTCTTTGAATCCGTTTTTAGTCCTTATCTGTGTTCTTAAGCATGATTGATGACAATTTTAGCCATAGATTCTTTGTTTCATAAGTTTGCTAGATAGTTTCGTTTATTACTTTGTTTAGACTTAATCTGATGTTTCTCTGTTTTGTTTGTTGAGGTTAACTGGAGAAACTAGAACATATGCAAGAGAGAGTGAAAAGGACACCGTAATTGGGTTGGTCTCTATATTGTTTGATTTATAGTGTACACTCACAAGTCTGTGATTTTGTTCACTCGAAGCTAAAATGTCTGTATTTAACAGATCGGAGAAGAAAAGGCAATCAAGAACATCTGACGCGGCCTTCACCAATATAGCGTTATGGGTCAGTGAACTTTTCTTGCCTGAATGGAGAAAGCAATTGTTGATTAACTTCATATACTTGTGGTGGCTTTTACTCAGTTTGTCAGAATTTGGAAGCTAAGAAGATAACTACATACAAGGAGGTACTTGTCTTTACATTGAGTTCTTTTATCTATGAGAAAGATTTGTTTTCAATCCAAAATGCATTAGAAAATGCTCCTCTCATTGAGTCCTGCTCTTATGTAGGATATTGCATTGAAAGCTTTGTATTAGAAGATGTGGATATATATGTTCTGAGCCTTGTGGTTATTGTGATTTTCAGGTCGCGGATGAAATAATATCATTTTTTTTTTTTAAGAGTAGAGAAAAAAGGTGAACATTTTAGCATTTCAAGAGATTGATTTTGCAAGTATTATAGAATTTGTGAACATTTGTCGCCTTTGAATCTAGGATTGAGTAGTTACCGCATATCTACTGTGTTTTAGGATTGATAGTACCAATATATTATTTGGTTTTGATTTATATTGTTAGCTCATTTCTCAAACTATTTGTAAGAAGAAAAATGGTTTAACTTCTTTTGTTTTGTTTGCTTTTGCAGGTCTTTTTAGACCTAGACTATTTGGAAAGTGTCGATTTGGACCAAACCAATATGCATCGGTCAATTTGAACCTGAACACGAACATAATTCAAATTATGCACATGAACTAAAGAATTGGTGCCGATTTATACCCTAAAATGTTGACCGTGAGTCAACGTCAACAAAATAATGTCATTTTAACAATTTCCACTCTTAATTCATCAATTTAATTTCAAATTTTTTCTCATATTTTTAAAAATAAAATTTCTTTTTTTTTAATTAAATTATGAAAATTCAATATTAATTATATACAATTATTTTGAAAATTAAAATTTCCTTATCTTGTTTTTAAATATTTCCGAAATTCATGTTAAACATATAAAATCTAATAAAAGTAATATTTAAAAACAAAATAAGGAAATTTTAGTTTTCAAAATAATTGGATTTATTTAAAATTGAATTTTATAAGAAAAATTTTGAGTTATGCCACTATTGGCATGCCACTTTTCAATTATGCCACTATTTTAAAATTATTACCCGCGCCACTGTTCACTTAAATTAAAAAAAAAAAAGATCTCTTTTTCTCTCTCATCTCTCTCACGCTCATCTCCCAGATCCAAATTTTTTTCTCATCCAAATTTCGTTTTTTTCTCTCTCTACCAGATCGCCATCATAAGATTGAATTTTACTCTCACTGAATTCGATTCTCGTCATCTCTAATTTCATTATCTCCGCTAAGAAGATTTGAGAAGAAGAGAAGATTTGAGAAGATTTCCACTAAAATTCGAGCAGACGTTTAATCCATGAATTTTGTTTTTTTAAATTCGATTTTGGTTACAAATTTGAGTTTTTGATTGGATTTTGGTCACGAATCTAAGCTTTTTATTCGATTTGGGTTACAAATTTGAGCTTTTGATTTGATTTTTGTTCAGATCTCGGTTTTGGTTATTTTTGTGTCAGATCTGGGTTTTGGTTGTGTTTTTGGTCAAATCTGGGTTTTGATTATTTTTCGGGTTTTCCCGTTTTTATAAAGTTTTTAAACAGTTTTATAAGACTTTTTTATATGTCATTAAAAACTAAACAGTTAAATAATTTATAAGATTTTTAAAAGGTTTATAAGGTTTTTAAAAGGTTTATAAGATTTTTATAAGGTTTGTAAAGTTTTTAAAAGGTTTATAAGATTGTTTAAAAACTTTATAAAACTGTTTAAAAACCTTATAAAACTTTACAAAAACCTTATAAACAGTTTTACACGGGTTTTAAATAGTTTTATAAGGTTTTTTTAACAGTTTTACTAAATTTTTTAATAACATTATAATTTTTTTTAATAGTTTTATAATATTTTTTTAACTGTTTTATAATGTAAAGGCAAAAACCTACCACTATCCCCCTCCCCCCCCCACCCCAAAAAAAATATATACCCTAAATGCATAATAGTTAACCCAAACTCGAAAATTTACAGTCGTTTGTGTTTGAATTTGCTTCTTCTTCTTCCAATTGAGGAAATCAAAATCGATTGAAGGAATTTACAAAGATTTACATGGACGAAAGAGAATCGAAAATCCTAGATCCAAATCCGATTTGCAATTTCAAAGAAGAGAATTTTGTGAGAGAAAAAAATGTGGATCTGGGCGTGAGAGAGATGAGAGAGAAAGTGAGATTTTTTTTTCCATTAAGTCTGTGAACAGTGACACGCTCGTAATGATTTTGTGAACAGTGTCATATTTGCAATTGCCCCATTTAATAATTTAATTGAAAAAAAGAAATTTTATTTTTAACAATAAGATAAAAAAATTTGAAGTTAAATCGATGAATTGAGAGGTGAAATTATTAAAACTAGATTGAGAAGTTTCTAACTATTTCTTTAGTTATGGTTTTGTTTAAGTTTGGTAGATACTCAAATATCATGATCACTTTCACAAGCCTCTTGTGCATTCCAATGGTGATGCAAATCTTCCATTAAACCATGAAAGACTTTTCTTCTACCAAATATAAAACATATGAAACTGAATTTTCTCTAAATCACCCTTATAATAATTCATTAAGGAATAAGAAAAAACAAGTATGGATATGGTGAGAGCTTATACCAAAAACGATTCTAATTTTCATCTTCAGACCTATTATACTCAAATATTCTTCATTTACCATCTTGCTCGGATGGTTTCCATAAAGAATTTAATTTGACAATTTCTATTGCTTACTTCTCTATCTTTGATTTTAGGTGCAAATAAAGAAATGTAATCCGTATAAGTAATGTAAAAATACTGAAAAAATTTAAAAGATGCATTTTTTGTGAAGTAAAAAGGAGGTAGCTAAAAAATGGTGAAGGTGAATTATCCAAGACGAAATGAAATGGTAAAGCTTGAACAATTTTCCTTTAATAGAAAATCTTTTTATCACTCTTTGCTTAACACAACTAAACATCTATTCATCATGTATTCTTGAAAACATGAATAAAGAAAAAATATATAAGAGGAACATTAAAGGTTTCTCAACTTTTAATTAAATGGACGAAGTTTCAAATCTTTCAACGAATTGTAAGAACTAACAAAACCTCTTTAATCTCTTGAGCTCGCTCCATGTTCCAACAAAGAGGAACACGAAATCTCACCATACCAAGCTTGTTCAATCTTCTTATTGATCTAGTATCATCTAGAACGTTCTTTCAGATATATATGATCGCTATATATGATTGCTATCCCTGGTCGCTCTCGCAGCGATAGCCAAAACGAACAACATAATGTGTCGCTATTGCTAATCGTTATTCTTTGTCATAATTGAGAGCGACTGAAAAAAGGACATGGTTTAAGGCCCTAAGTAAATATGTTAGTGTTTTTAAAATATGTTAGTGTTCGGTAACTTTATCCCAAATAGAGAATCATTTTCTTTTACGAAGATAAAAATGTAAAATGTTGTTAGTGACTTTCCCCTTCTTGAGAAGTATTAGAGCTTCTCTTGTTTATGGAGTTTCATGAGTTTCTCTTGTATCTAACTAACAACCAACTAAACTCGTAAAAGTCAAAACCAAAGAAACCCAAAAAGACGCTATTTTTAAGAACCATGTGGCTTAATCTCGTTCGAACCAGTTTTGATTCTTTTGAACACATAAGCAAATTCCATATTAAATTATTCAGAATAACGAATCAACAATTGTCTTGAATTAAACCAAAAGGGCACATTTCATTTTAAAGCCATAAGAAGATGATATTAAATACCAAAATTGGATGAAGATAAGAAGAGTAGAAAAAAATTCAATTAAACTTTGCATTAAAAAAGTTCATGTGATGCTGAGCCATGAACATCTTCATTATGTCTTGCCTTATGCCTTTGTCAAACTATACAAGTAAAAGGATAACAGAGAAACTCTACGTCAAAATCTTGCAGATACACATCTAACAAAATAAATAATCAAAGAGGAAAAAGAACCCAATTTACCGTCTTCTTCTCCACGGTTTGGCGAGTTTCTAAGATCAGCCAGTTTGCTAGTCTCTGGTCTCCTTTTACTCAATATTTCAACCACCCCATCTAGTCTTGCTTCGTCAAGAGCACTGGTATGACCTTTTGATCCTTTGCAAAGCATCAAGAAATACCAAATTTGAATCACATTATGTACAGTTTTAAATTTTCTTGCTATTTCTTTTTGTTTACGTAAAATTTACACATACCAATATTCATAGTCGTCTAACTCAAGAGGATGGATGATTTCTCCCTGTTATCATACAAAAGTCAAGATGCATTGAGAGAGTTTGCGATATGAAAACTTACATCGATGATTGGATCTTGCCCTATGAGACAAACTTTCAGACGATTCTTCTTTATTTCACAGGTAAACAGACCTACAATAAATCAGAGGTTAGCATTTCACAACAGTCACAACAGTAACATGTAAACCAAAAGAAGGGAGTGAGTTTCACTTACCTTTAACAATATGAATGGTTTCGCAAGTTTTCGGGTTCCATACAATCAAACTCGCATCATCAGAGCTACTACATATTAGTTTACCTAAAGTATCAACACACATACAAACGAATGAATAAAAACAGATAACATTAATAGACAGTCCATGTAGCATACTGTAGTAAGAAGCTTATATAGGTACCGTTAGGGGTAAAGTCACCGCAAGTGACGTTTTGATTATGTCCCGAAAACATATAAAGATAGACTCCTCTATCAGCATTCCACATCCATAAAGAACAATCTTCCGATCCAGCCACAACAACGTGTCCTCTCAGATGCCATTTCACCCACTGATAAATCACACAAATACTAAACTCAATTTTAGATATATACCTGTAATGTGTTGTTTTTTTTTTAATCAAGTACAAGTTATCATCAGTACCTCGATTCCGCCAGCAGGACCGTCCAAAACAAATTTCAAAACCCCTGATGATGCATCAAAGATCTGAACAACACCATCTAATCCTCTAGATGCAAGTAACTCACCATCAAAGCTAAACAAGAAACAGAGTCTTCATGACCTGAAAGCTCAGCAGCCAAATCTCAATTACCAATCTTCCATAGAAAAGCTTTATCATCACCATCTCCAGTTGCAACAAGCGTAGGATCTTTTGGACTACAACCTAATGCATAAAGCTCTCCTAAACAAAACCATTATTACTTGATTGAAAAATTGCAAAAACATTTTGAATACAATAAACAAGCATTATTACCCTTATGACCAGTGAATGTATGAACAGAGTCATCGTTCTCATCAACAACCAAAACACACAAACAAAAACCATAAACTCCTTTTTTTTTTTCTTTGCTGAATCAAAAACAAAATACAGAGTCCATACCAAATTATTCACCGTCGTTATCATCATCATCATCTGCGTCGGGAAGATCTGAATCCAAAATAGAATAAAAAGGTCATGAATTGAAGAAGGAGAAGAAGAGAGAGAGAAATGGATATAGAAATGAAAAAACCTTCTCCGTCGACATTGAATTCATGGAGAACAACATCGGATTGACCGAGGAAAATCTGAAACAACCAACATTATTTTTTATTATTTAAACAAGTGCGAAAATTCTCATAAAAATAATTTAATAATCAATTAAAACAATAATCCAACAATTTCATAAATCAAATTCCAGAAATAATAAAAATCTAGCAACTTAAACACCAGGTTTCACTAGACTAACGGAAACTACAACACCCTAATCATCCTCTTCAACTGGCCTTGATTCCGCAATCACGCATTTCTGTTACCTGCAACTCAAAAGAAAAAAACAGAGTTGCGTAAGTATTTAATAAATACTTAGTGGAGCGGTCATCCCGTCTACCGGATACATAGTAAGGGAAATAGATTATCAATTCTACGCGAACAAACAACAGTCTACAATAATTAAAAATTCAACCTTTAAAAACAGGGGGTGTCGATCGACACTGCATTCAAGCATACGATCCTCGCAAACATAAAACAGTGGTGTCGATCAACACTACCACTAGGTGTCGATCGACACCTCTCGCAGAAAACCTGAACCGAGTCAAAATCCTCTCGAGACTCGAGTTCCGTTTCATCGAGCGAGATCAATCACGATTCCAGACATACGATTCACACAAATAATCACAGCAAACAATCCAATCATCACAATCATTCATTCAAAAGTTCCTAATAACCTAATCCCATATCCACGATCACGCACTCACCTCGATTACGCGGTTGAGGAATGAACAGATAAGAAACTGACACGAATCAGTCCCGAAAACTCTGATTCCTCGCAGGAAATCACCGAAACAGCACCACAATCCCGACCAAACTTCCACACGAGACTAACACGCGAAGAACGATGAAAAACGGATCACAACGCTCCTCGAGTCACCGAAATCCTCACCAAAAACCTTTTAAAACTGTTTCTTCTGCTCTGAAACACGGTCACACTCGGCACAAAGGTTTATATACTCGAGCCCTAGGTTTTTCCCAAAACCGACTCGTAAACCGGATGATTAAAACTTAACCGAAACCGATCGCAGAACTTGGTGTCGATCGACACCCTGACCTGGTGTCGATCGACACCCCTGACCAAAATCCATATTTTGGTTTCGGGATGTTACAAAATCTCTCCTTCGTCTCCTTCTTCCATCGATTGATTATTCATTTCTATATTGGGATTGCTACTACTCATCTTCTTCTTCTCTCGTACCGCCACAGAAGTTTTTCGACGAAGAATTGGGGAATTGGGAATTGGAAAAAAATCTGGGTTTGCTATTTCAGAATGTATAGTCCACGGGAAAGGAAAATTGGGGGGAAAAATAAAATAAATAAATCTCTGCCAACCAATAGAAACGCAACATGGCATCACCTGGAGAGTGCTGGCCAAGTGTTATATATTAGATGTCATTATTTTGTTGACATTGACTCGCGGTCAACATTTTAGGGTATAAATCGGCATCAATTCTTTAATTTGGATGCATAATTTAAATTATATTTGTGTTTATGTTGAAATTAACCAATGCATATTGGTTTGGTCCAAGTCTAATAAGAATAATAAGAACATTGCAATGGGGAATTGTATATGTTTTGTATGTTTTTGTTCTTAAGAACCCTTTATGTGTTCTAACCATGGAGGGAAAAAAACATTACACAATGAGGACTTTTTTTTGTAGTGAATTGGTTTCTTAATTTGGATTAGAGCTAAATGTCACACTGTAGAGAGAGAGAGAGTATTGCTTCATGGGGTTTTGGTTGGGGGAATTTACAAACACTTGAGAATTTTATTTAATATTCTTTATTGTTTATTAGTTTGGAACCAAAGAAAGTTGTTATCTCTTCTTCTTAATCAGTAGATGATGAGTTGATTACAAACAAATCCATCAATTTCGTAGAGGTTTTAATGTGTCAAGCATTAGTCCAAATAAGTTTATACTATACAAGATGATTAATTTTTATCCCCAACAAAGTCTCTAAATGGTCACCATTAAAAGGGGGAAAAAATGAGAACGTTGACTTCCTCTCCATTCCTCAAAAAAATCTACCATTTGTAAAAAAAAAATTGTAATCTATGATTTTTCTTAATTCCCTTTCCATTCGTTCTCTTGCATATAATTATAGAACACAAATATTTCTTATCAATTTGAGAAGGAACAAGAGGAACCATTATTTTTACAAGAACTGTATTAACCGTAACCGTATTTAACCGTAACCGTAATAATCATAACCGTATTAACCGTAACCGTTTTAACCGTATATTAAATAGTTAAGGTTAAGGTTAACATAAATTTGTAACCGTAACCGGTGGTTAATAAACCGTAACCGTGGTCATGCCTAGCTGTATAGTAGATATAGTTTAGGATTTTCGTTAAATGTTGGTTAGATAGTAGCATACATTGTATTTTAGATTGAAGGATATGCAATGTAGATATATATATATATATATATATATATATATATATATATATATATATATAAACAATATTAACAGCTAGGAAATTACATCTGTCGTTTGAGCAAACAATTGAGGGATGATGAGAAAGTGGTGATCAGTTTTGCAGAAAACATTAAAACTCATAACTAGGAGAAGGAAACAGAGACATTAACAGATAAGGGAGTAGATGTGTCTTAGTTTCTATATTTTAAAGATTGGGTTAATTAGTTAAATAACATGTTTGAACATGTAAATTTATTGGTTAATTAGTTAAATAACATGTTTGAACATGTAAATTAATAAATTTACATGTATAGTTGGAAAATTAGGTAACTAACAAAGAGAAAATAAAATCTGACTTATTTATCCATAATAAATTCAATTAAAGTAGTCAATTTTGATGCACATTTATTGTAATAATAATAAAATAACAATTTTTCTATAGAAATTAATTTATAACTTTACTCAAAATAACCATATTTTTTTATTTTTCATAATAATTAATTATTGTTTGAATAGATGAATTATATAGTGAATTATATCACAAATTATATACTACAAAGTAATTTGGTAATAACGAGTTTTTAATGTTTTATGGTCTTTGTAGCGTTTAAGGTTTTAATAGGATATTTGGACAAAAATGACGTAAAATACAAAAAGTTTAATTTTGGGACATTGCTGAAACATCAAAAGTCGAAGTTTTCTGAAGTCGTCATTTATCCATATGAAATCTGTAATGTTACAAATCTGAGAGATGCATGCAATTTAAAATTGCAAAGATCCACACGTTTAGGGTACTGTTTTACTGTATATTGTTTTTATTTCAAAACTTTTAAAATTATTTCAATGAATACAATTTTATTTATAAAAAACATATATCAGCCATCTAAAATATTTGATTTTTTTACTAAATTAGAATACTTATGCCAACTTTTTTTTTTGCCTACACTTATTATATTTATTATATTCATCATTCAAGTTTTATTATATTCATCATTCAAGTTTTGTTTTAGTTTTGTCCAGCTCATTCCACACCGCTTATTTTTTTCCTCCACGATCCATACTTGAAGTGCATTTTCTTTTTTTATCTGCTTGTTGTGTTTTTTCTCCACGAACCGTACTTGAACTACATTCTTTTGTTTTATCTGCTTGTTGAGTTTTTCCTCCACCAACCATATTTGAAATGCGTTCTTTTTTTTATCTGCTTGCTGTGTTTCTTTACTTGAACTGCATTCTTCTTTTTTATCTGCTTATTCTGCATCGGGAGATCTAGTAAAACCATTTGACACCTTAATTAAGAAACTTAGCATCTATTTATATATTTAATTTGTATGCAAACAATTGTTTTACTACGTGGTATAACTACACCAAATAACATGTTTTAAGGTCATATACATTATGGTGATATATATACCGTATCTATAAAGATCATAATGCAAATTGGCATGCTAATGTTTTAGTTATTCAACACATAAAAAACCCAATCCAAATCATTATTTCAACTTAAAGAAAAAAAAAAAAACATTAGTTACATAGATTTGTAAAGAAATGAGTAACTAACTAGAAATAAATTAAAGTAAAAATAAACTCACATCTTTGTAAAAATAAATTTTGTATCTTTCCAATCTAATTGGATGATATCACCAGTTTCGAGGCCTCTTGCTTGTCTAATATTTGTCCATCCAGCACTTCACCAAAAAAAATATTTGTCCATCCAGCACCGAAATGTTACTATTTTTTTTTAAGATTTACCCAATAAGATTTTTTATTTTTATTATCTTGAATTTCCACTTCGGTACCATTAGGAAGTACCGCAATTTCCATCTTTTTTTCAATCTCCATCATGATTTCTTTTGGTAGAAGTAAAACACCCTTAACAGAAACATCTAAATCTGTTAATGTTTTTACTATCGCCAAATCAGGATCCATTTTACTAAAATTTTAATTGCCTTGGGAATACAACCAAAAATGCTATCGGAAAATGAAAATACTGAAGAGTTTTATGATTATAGCTCATCACATATATCTATATATATAGTTCTTGGTCAATTTAATGTTCTTTGTCTTTTATGCTTTTTTTAGTATGAACTTTTGTTTACTCTCTGAATTTAGTAAATAATATGGATACATCTTCTAAGGTAGCATATGTTTTTTTTTTGTCGGTTAGCATATGTTATTTAACTAACTTTAAAGATGTGTATGTTAAATTAATATATACATATATATATATATATATAATTTTAATATGATAAATTGTATTTACAACTATCTTGTTTTTTAGTCTTTGCTTTTTTTTTTTTGATACATCTAAGCTAAATCTATTACAATATCTTTGAAACATTATCTCAATTAGTAAGATACAAAATCTCTTTTCTTAAAAGGGAATTATATACTCCTTCCGTTTCATATTAAGTGTCGTTTTGAAAAATGTATCTGGTTAGTATTTGGATGTATTTAACTCAAAACACATCCTGATACATTTCAGATACATTTTATCAAAACGACACTTAATATGAAACGGAGGGAGTATATGTCACCTGTTGGAGCTGGATTTCACCATTAGTCCGGTCCACTAAGCGTAAAGAATAATCAGACTCGGTTATATTTAATATTGGGTCTGAGACCCAAAACCACGCTGACGTTAGTAAAATACCAGCGTGCCCCTCGACATCGCTGAGTCTGATTAAATGATCCGTTGACCGCCGAAGCTTAAGACCGCTGACCGAGCAACTCAGCAAGGTTGAGACCAAGTTATCGCCGCTCAACGATTTGTGAAGAGATCCCGATATTTCTGGAGAACGCATCAGAACGTGCCCGAGATCTTCGGCAACGAGGAGAGATTCGCGGAGCTGAACCGTTCAGCTCAGAGAAGTATAAATAGCTAGCTTTAGAGCCGAAATGGCCAACTTTTCTCTTACGTTCACACTCAATCACACTTTAGCTCATCAGACATTTATTTTCAGCTAAAGTTCGTGGTATACTTGATCGAATATCAATATAACCTTAATTTCCGTTATTTTGGTCTCGATTATAGTTAGATCTATAGACATTTCTTAGGACTAAAGTTTTTTTCCCGAATGCACATATAAATTCTTAGTGCGGAATCTAGCTTCCACATTTGGCGCCGACTAAGGGGAAGAAATACAATCGTCATACACATAGATCAAACCTCGAACCTACCGCAACGGGAATGGATACCACCAACGCTCAAGAACCAGCCCAGGTTGCCAACCCGCAGATTGTGGACCTGGAAACGAGAAACGTATCCGAGGTCGTAGTTAACGACCAACTCATATCCGATCAGAACCACGACGTGGTCAATGACCAGCCTGAAACGAACCAGAACCAAGTGCTCCCGATTAACAACCATCTCGCGAGTGTAGAGGACTTGTCGTAACAAGAGCTCACCTGGCCGATTGTGAAAGAGAAGCGGGGCATTGCAGGCTATTTGCCGAAAGCCTGAATGGTCCCGCCCTAGAATGGTTCGCGGGACTAGACAGCTGCTCCATCGACAGCTTCGAAGCTTTAATAGCACTATTCCTCAAGTAATACTTCGTGTTCATCGAAGCAAGAGCTTCCGAAGCCAACATATGGAAGTTAACCCAGGGACCCGAGGAGCCCCACAGAGACTACATATCAAAGTTCAAGACGATCAAATCAAGGATTGCCAACTTGAACAAAGAAGTAGCATTAGAAGCGCTGAAAAACGGCTTATGGCATAAATCTAAATTCCGAGAGGAGCTTACAGTCAACCCCTTCATGCAGCTCAACGATGCACTGCACAAGGCGACCTTCTACGCCATCCTCGAAGAAGAGACATCTCTCCTAGAGAAAAAATATACGAACCTCGCAGCCTCCCCAGGGCCACAACAACCCAAGAAATTCGTCAAGAATAATGGAAAAAGGCAACAGGCATACGCCATCGACCATTTGCAGCAAGGCAAAAAATACTGCTACGATGAAACAAAATATTGAACCCACCATGGCAAAACAGGCCATTATACCAAAGAATACCAATACTTAGCTGGCCTCAGAGCGATACAAAAGAAAAATGCCGAACCAGCTCCGCATAACCCGATGGTTGAGGAAAAAAAAGCTGAGGTCGAACCCCCACCTCCCAAAAAGCCCAAAAAGAAGAAGTCAACGGCGAAACAAGAAAAACCTGTTGAAGAGACAAACCCGGTTTAGACCCCACCCTCATCTAGAAAGCGAATAGACCTGATTTTTGGAGAACTGGATATATACGGCGGATTGATGAGATCAGTCCTGACTCCACCTCCAGCTCTGAAGAAGCTGGTCAGCCCTTAGATGAAGATACCGCGCGCCATTAAAAGCCTCAATAACCTATTTTCGGCTAAGCGATTCGACTTCATCCTCGGAGGATCAAAACTATGCAGAGACTCGATAAACTCGATCAGAGGACACCAAAGCAGGGCCAGCGTGGCTCACGTACCCCAACCGCATTTAGGGGAATAGACCACCAAATTGCATTCGTAGAAAGCGAAACAGCTCACCTAGACAAGCCACATGACAACGCTTTAGTCATCCAGCTAGAAATATGCAGCTGCCTAGTTTCTAGGGTAATGATAGACACTGGCAGTTCAGTCGATCTGGTATTCTACGACGCTTACAATGAAATGAATCTAAATGACTCGGACCTGCAAGGCCCAGGCACGCCGCTAACTGGATTTGCAGGAGAAACGACCTATTCAATGGGAATGGTCCGACTCCCAATGATGGCAGAAAGGGTCCACAAGTTCATAGATTTTATTGTGGTAGATCGCCCAGCTCCATTTAACGCAATACTTGGGTGGCCATGGATATACGCCATGCAAGCCGTACCTTCAACATATCACCAATGCGTTAAATTTCCCACTCCTACCGAAATAGCAACGATCAAAGGAAGTTAGAAGACATCCAGGATTTGCTACCTCAACGGACACAAGCAGCTTTAAAAATCAGCCAAATAGCAATTACGAAAACGGGAAGAGCAAAACCTTCGTCACCTCGCTAAGCATATTAACCCTCAACTGAACAAACCTCGACAAGATTTGGTTACCCAGACCTGCCTTGACGAAGCTCACCCTGAGAAATGCATTGGTATTGGAGCCGACCTCCCGGAACCGATCAAGAAGGAGCTAGTCGATTTCATCAAAAAGAATATTAGCTCCTTCGCATGGAACACCTCCGACATGAAAGGAATTAGTATCGACGTCACATCTCACGATTTGAACGTCGACCCCACTTTCAAACCAGTTAAGCATAACAGAAGCAAATTAGGTCCCGAGCGATCTAAAACCGTCAACGACGAGGTAGAACGCCTACTTAAGGTTGGATCAATCAGAGAGGTCAAGTATCCGGACTGGTTAGCCAATCTTGTAGTAGTTAAGAAGAAAAATAGGAAGTTGAGGGTGTGCATTAACTTCATAGATTTAAACAAATCATGCCCGAAAGACAGCTTCCCACTCCCACACATCGACCGTCTAGTCGCAGCCACAGCTGGACACCAGCTGCTATCATTCATGGACGCCTTCTCCGATTACAATCAAATTCTAATGAACCCTGATGACCAAGAGAATACTGCATTTATAATAGACCGAGGAACTTATTGTTATAAGGTCATGCCCTTCGGACTAAAGAACGCAGGGCCACCTATCAACGACTGGTCAATAGAATGTTTGCCCAGCAGCTCAGCAAAAGCATGGAAGTTTACATCGATGACATGCTAGTCAAGTTAGCTGATCAAAACGACCATGTAGCCCACCTCAAGAACTGTTTTGCAATCCTTAACCAGTACGAAATGAAGCTGAACCCCGCTAACTGTTCCTTTAGAGTCCCATCGGGAGAATTCTTGGGCTACCTGGTCACGGAGCGAGGGATAGAAGCCAATTCCAATCAGATCACAGCATTCCTAGAAATGGCATCTACAGCGATTGACAGGACGGATAGCAGCGCTGAACCGCTTCATATCCAGATCCACAAACAAGTGCCTCCCATTTTATCAATTGCTAAAGGAAACAAGAGATTTAACTGGGATTCCAGTTGCGAGGAAGCCTTTAAACAACTAAAGGCGTACCTCAGCCAAATACGATATTAGCAAAATCGGTAGAAGGAGAACCATTATACCTTTACATCGTAGTCTCACTAGCTGCCGTAAGCGGGGTACTAGTCTGAGAAGAGCAAAATGAGCAGAAACCAATATTCTATATAAGTAAATCATTGGTGGATGCAGAAACCATGTACCCGACAATGGAAAAGCTCGCATTGGCAGTTGTCATCTCAGCTAGGAAACTGAGACCGTATTACCAATCACACACAATTATGGTGATGATCTAAAATGGGTTATTGAGCTCAGCGAATACGAAATCGAGTATCGCACGAAGACCAACGCAAAGGCCGAGGTTCTAGTCGATTTGTAATCAAACTAGCACCCCAAGCAATAAACAGAACTGAGCCCAGAAAAACGTGGACACACCATGTCGACGGTGCCTCCTCCAAGCAAGGATCCGGAGTAGGAGTAAAACTCACCTCCCCAGCTGGAGAGGTGCTAGAACAATCCTTCCGACTAGGATTCCAAGCTTTAAATAATGAAGCGGAGTATGAAGCCCTCCTAGTCGAACTGAGACTAGCTCTTGGAATCGGAGCTAGAGAGCTGAGCAAATTCAGCGATTCCCAGCTGGTCACCAGCCAATTCCACGGCGAATACAAAGCCAAAAACGATCGAATGGATGCATACTTGAAGATCACCCACGAGTTGACCAAATAGTTCGACCAATTTGAGCTAACTCGCATACCACAAGGCGAAAACACCTCTGCGGATGCCTTGGCAGCCCTGGCGTCAACCTCAGACCCTTCATTCAAAAGAATAATCCCGGTAGAAGGGATAGAAAAACCAAGCATCCATCTAGCCCCAAAGGCTGGAGTAAACGCTGTCATAATAAGACATGCGGCTCAAGAGTCGCAAACCAACTCCAACTCCCAAGCCGAGTCAAGCAAACCGCGAGCCGAACAACTAATGGACACGGATGAGCAAGATGAAAAAACACATGACGAGCTCGACCCCGAAGAGCTAAGCAACACGCAAGAAGCAAAGCAGGCCGATGAGGTCCATAGAACACCGGAACGCCCCGACTGGAGAATCCCGATCTTAGAATACATCATCTACGGGACATCCCCGCCTAACACAAACGACGTCGCAAGGAAACTTAAAACTAAAAGTGCCTATTTTTGCATCATCGACGGGAAACTATACAGACGCAGCACCTCCGGACCATGCCTGACCTACATCCACGAAGACGAAATCCACCAAGTCATGTCAAAACTTCATAACGGGTCTTGCGGTAGCCATTCCGAAGCATGAGCACTAGCACTCAGAATTAGCAAACAAAGTTACTTCTATGCCGCCACAGACGACCATACGAAATAGTGACCGACAATGGCACCCAGTTCACCTCGGTCATATTCAGAAACTTCTGCCGCAAATGGTGGATCCGGTTGACATATTCAACCCCGAGGTACCTTCAAGGAAATGGCCAAGCCGAAGCAACTAACAAAACTTTGCTTGATAACCTCAAGAAATGCCTTAACTCCAAGAAGGAGAGATAGAGCAAAGAACTACAGGGGGTGCTTTGGGCATTGCGTACCACTCCCAAAAAGGCCACCTCCAAAACACTTTTTTCTCTACCATACGGAACATAAGCAATGGTCTCAGCTGAAACAGCGGTACCAAGCCTCCGGAGGGTAATATGCTCCTCGAATGAGGAACTCAACGAAAAAATGCTCCGAGATGCTCTAGATATAATAAAAGAGCGCCGCGACCTCGCCTCCGCAAGAATACAGAATTACCAGCAAGCTGCAGCTAGGTATTACAAATCCAGAGTCAAAATCCAATAATTTAGAGAAGGCGAAATGGTCCTCCGGAAAGTACAACAAAACACAATGGAACATGGTGCCAGAAAATAAGGGATCAATTGGGAAGGTCCTTACTGCGTCACCACTTTAGTACGTCCCGGCGTCAACAAGCTAGCAAAACTTGAGAATGGGAAACCGGTGAGGAGGGCATGGAACGCCATGAACCTCAAGAAATTTTACCACTAACTTCCCCATCCAACAATCGAACTACGTAATGGCTTGATCCCTTTACCGAGTACGTAGGCAGCTCGCCCCTTGAGTTCAGCAACCTTAAACAAATTACGTCAACCTGGCCCAGCCGTCATACGACCAACCCAGTCCATGCCTGAGCTGGAACTTCCTACGGTGAAATCAAATCGTTACAATCAAAGTCGATCCCCAATCCGGATCAACAAACATTTGGGACTCTAAAGACACTAGGGCCCAAACTTCAATACGATCAAGCATCGGCCGACCTGAAAATACTTTGCATCGCTACAACGAATCTCAAACTCACGATTCGAGCGACCATATTTCACCACACCAGGAACTATGCACAGGCCAACTCAACATCTCAAACGAAACCTCGATCAAATCAGCCAGGCTGAGGTCATGGCGACATCGCTACCTCAACCATCTCAAAGCATACTTAATTCAAAAAAAAAAATGCTTAACATAAATGGCCCACTTGGGCAACAATAAAAGTCTTTACAAAAAGAAACTTAAGGAAGACAAAGATAAATAATTTTAAGGGCAGCTATCTGCTCGGCGAAGAGCTGGCATTTCCTCTAGAACAGCTGGAGCTTCTCCAACATCAATAACGGCTCTCTTGGCGATGGCTTCCCTCAAAAAACCCTCACGAATCTCCTCACCTTCCCGACTGTCCGCCAGCTCGGCCCCGACCGATGTCTCCCCAGCTGACAACCTTCGAAGTAGCTCCGACTGAGCCCTAGCTGCATCCAGCTCGAACCTAGCTCGGATCACATCTTCTTGCTTGGCTACCATAGACAACACAACAAACACCGCATCTCGCTCGCGAGGACCGTTGAACTACCGAGCCATCTCGACCTATTGTGCAACCATCCTCGCTTTGTTGGCTGCTAGAAGCTCGTTCTCCTTTTGAAGGTGACCCACGAGATCCTCTGACGCCTTCCCAAAATTCATAAAACGCTCCTCCTGCCGCTTTCCCGTAGCCTGTAATATGCGGATCATCGCCGCCTCATCCCGACGGGTTGCTTGCAGCTCAGCAATGAAGGCTTTCTGCGTATTGGACAAGGCAATCAAGGTATCGAGCTCGGATTGACAAGGAGCAGAGCTGAGCTCGCTTCCCGCCTCGGCCATATAGGAAAGAAGGGCGTTGGCAATCTGCCAAATAGAATAGTCACCGCACAAGCAAGTCACCAAAAATTACAGCACAAAGCAAAAAGAAGAAACAATTTTTGAAGGAAGAAACGACTTACATCTCTAAAAGCAGCGGCCAGCCCAGCGAACCTGTCCCGAGAGAGAGATTCTCAGCTGCAGGCAGCACATAGTTCGCCGAACCAAAGCTACGAAGCCAAGATATCAAATCCGCAGTGCCCTGCGGAGGAGGGGGAGCTGAAGGTTCAGCAACTAAGGCAACGATCAAAACCCGGTTGAGGGTCGCAATGGGTAGAGAACTGAGCTTCCTCAACTGCAACAACCAAAGGGAAAGATGTTTTCTTAAGCAATTTCTTTGATGATGCGAAGTCTGAAGATCTCAAAGCAAAGATTGCTACCTTCAAGATATCAAACGATATTTCCGCTCGACACGACCTCCAGGTAACAATTCTCATTCGGTTTTTCACATGTTTCATTTCTTATTTATTTTCCTTACCAATTTCAGGCTTAATAACACTGGGGACAATGTCGTTTAAGTCTGGGGAGGTGGTAGTTGCTAACATTATTTTCTTTGTTGAGTTTTTATTGAGTTAGTCCAATTTTTTTTTGTTTTTCGGGTCGAAAACTCCTCTTATACTTGCTTTGAACATTCCTCAAAGGACCATTTCCAATGGAAAATTGTTGGTTTTACAAGGTGGGTCACTGCAAGTGGATCGGTTTAATGGAGCGAGTTCAGAATCCTGGAGAACGCCATAAAAGATGTTGCAGACCCTGCCCTAATGAACTCTAATTTCTTGTCTTGGGCGTTGGTAATCGCAAGACTTGATTCATCTTTCAACACTAGAAAAGCGAAGAAGGACCGCTCTTGAAACTTCTTCCTGGTGATGATATAACTGTCCTAGATCGAAAAGAAAAAGCCTCATGACCCTGTCTTCTCACAAAAAACAACAGTAATGAGCGTTGATCTAGAGAAATCATAGAGATGCCAAGGAAATAAAAAAAAGTCTACAGAAAAGTGTAGTTCAAGCAGAAAAGTGCATTCAGAAAAAAAATAAAAGGTGAAAAACCAAATATGGAGAAGGAAATGGCATGTATCTCTATGATATCCTAAATTGGATTAACAGTTACGGAGGGAAGAGAGAGGGTGAAACGCAGGAAAGTGTTAAAATAAGGTAAAGAATCTAGAAGGTCCAGCGATCGATATTCCCTCGATGAGACAACACTTAAATAAATGAAAAGGGTTTGCAACGAAAAGTCTGAGTTTCTCTAAGAAGTTTGGAATCAATCTGAAAGAATGTTAAGCTTCTAGGGACACATCAAAGTACTACCAGATATTGACTATGCGGTATGTGGATCCAAAAGGAGTGAGTAAAACTGTTTTGTTTAGGGACAAGCAAAAAGCCAAGTCTGGGGGAGTTGATATAAGTCCATTATCTAGATTCATTTTGGTGTTCTTCAAGTCTTTAGTGTTTTTATTAGGTACAAGGACGTTTGGAGCATAATTGGTGTTTACTGGAATATTTTACAGCATTGTGGAAAGAGCTATCAAAGTTGCAAGTTCGGAGTGAAGATTTTATACACATGTCGAGCGACAGGGACATATGTGTCGCTCAACACAAAAGAATTTAAAGTGTCGATCGACAGACCTTTGGTGTCGCTCGACACGACCATTGGAGCGACCAGAATATCAGATTTAGAAGATTTCTGTTTTTACTCCAGAAAGGCCCAAATGTTTGCAATTAAGCCCATGTCGGTTTTGTACCTTATATATAGATGTTTTAAGCCATTGTTTAGGCTAAGCTTTATTTTCTAAGAGATATTTTTATACTAAGAGATTATTATTCATTACTATGTCTGAGTAATCTTCTAGTTAGGTTTTAGGGTTTTTCAAAGGATGATAAAGAGTTGTTAGAATTTATTTATTATTGGGATTTGCATTCATATTTATATTCTTCACCTTGATTTCTTTAAACTCTGATTTAGGCATGTATTAGATATCTTAGGTTGTTTAGTAGATGCAACATCATTATTGAATTACCTGAACTGAATCATAGGTGAGCAAAGATTCGATTCACAACGACAGTTGGCTTTGGATCTTTGTGAACAATCGAATCTGAATTTAATGCTTGTTTAAATTAATCTGATTTCGCAACGACAGTTGGTTTTCTAGGGTTTAAACATAGATAATATTTGCAACGACAGTTAATCTATTTTACATTAGTTTCGAGTTCTAAAATTGCACTTCATAATTATCCCGAAAGTAACTTTATTCTACAATTTGGAATCAGACCTGCGAATTCCCCAAGACTTAGCGTTTTTCTCTTATTGAATTTAAATCACCTGCAATCATCCTTGTTTAACTGTTTCCGCAACTGTTTTACTTTATAATCATTCTGCTTAGCTTAATCTGAAAGTTTAAATCTATTGTGTTAATCTGATTTCCTGTGGATTCGATACCCTAAGTACTACACGCGCTCTCATAATTTGAGAGAGTAGCTCTAGGAAAATTTGAGCATATCCTAATAGAGGCTTGCATGTGTGTACGCTTGTATGCCCATTCTACTGAAAAATAGAGGCTTGCATGTGTGTACGCTTGTATGCCCATTCTACTGAAAGAAATATTTATATGCGGCATACTCATAAAATATTGATAAAAAAAAAAGACGAGTTAAAAGGTCCTTGAACAATATAATGTTTTTTCTCCAGTCTCCAAGCGTGGTCTTGGCAGAAAAAAGAAGTCGATGTGGCAAATTTGGCTAGAAATTGCATAGATGAAATGCACCAAGCAATAGAATATTCACAAGCAATACAATTGTTCAAAATGCAAACAACATGCCCATACTCAACCGAATCGTATAAGCTAAATTCTTCTTGTTAAGAATTTATTATATAGTACATTAGGGAATAGTTTCCTAAGCGATATTTTCATGTTGCCAACTAGGCATAAACGATATATGAGTCGAAATCATTCCAAAGAACAAATTAAACACTCTAACATGTAGGAACAAGTTTTGGATGTCATAGTTCTAAAAAATTCCGAGAGGTATGTAACATTAACAGTCCCTTACAAAATTAGTTCAGCGATCACATACACGGAGCACACAGACCACAATACTCTCATATCATGTCTTTTTTGTTTTTGTCACAAAACGCACTACACTTATTAGTAACATAATTAAATACACTTCGTGTATCAATAAACAAATAAGGGACCATTGTGTCTATAAATGAAAACCTTGTCTTTCAAGTACGAGCGGTACGTGCCAGAATGTTGGCTCGTATATTATTGTCTCAAGAACGATGAACTAGAGTAAACTCCGGGAATGGCTTACGAACTTCTGCCAACTCGCTGAGCTTTGGTTGAAAACCCAGCCAATCATCCCAATTTGCCACTATTAGGGATAACTCCTTCGAAAATATGTCACAAACAAAGAACAGAAAAATTCTTATTTTTGAGGCTAGCCAAAGGCCATATTATTCATGTACTTATGTGTGTAGGGGTGATAAACTTCGTTGACTGCATTGAAGTCCTAAGAGGTCTAGTGTGCCAGCTTGTAGTTCTAGCATCCAATCCCGTCCCATTCCAAAATCCGTTGAAATAGCATGGAAATATTGTTGTAACCGGTTAAATATTACCACCCAATGGAAATTCTGCATAAAAGTCCCTCCCAATCTGGTTGGTCAGTAACCATCCTGATGACTCTTTCCTAGATGTCTCGATAGTAACTAATTTACGTTGTTATCATTTCAGGTTTTTCAAGTATACAATAAAATCCATGGGTAGATATTTCGGTTGGATTCAATGTATTATTTTTGAGAAAATATATAGCTTTTAGCCTTTTAGCTTTTAATAAAAGAAAATTCACCTAAGAATCCATAATTGATACATCAACCAAACTGAAGCAAATGAATTTGATTTATACTTTCAACTATATATTTCATAATTAAAAGGAAATCACCAAAAATATGTTCTGCTAAGCACATTTTTAGAAAATATATTCAAGGTAGTAGGTTAAATTTTGACCAGACAAGTGACCAACGAGAAGACAACAACAAGAAAGCAATAAAGCTTTTGGTCACTGGACCCTACACTAGATAAAGTCTTGGACATATCATTACTTAACCTTTTGTGGCGGCTCAATGTTTATCTCAAACCCCACACTTCTCTGTTTCCTCGAAACTTCATTTTTCCTTCTTGGCCAAGACAGAACACAAAATATATAATAAATAACAACTCTCACCTGTGTTCACATGATACTTCTCTCATTTCTTCTGTTTGTTGACTAAATTACCTTTGCTCTTCTTCTTCAATCTTCATTTTCATGGATGCTCTTCTTCAAGTACCCGTTGATGGATTCAAATTCGAAAACGGTTCTGGATCTTGTTGCAAACCAAGAAACAATCTTGACTCTGGGACCAATCCTTTCACCTATTTCAACGAATCTGAATCTCAAAATTCTTCTCCTCCGACCGAATCTACGGTATGTTCAGATTACCTTCCTGTTTTCAAATACATCAATGACATGTTGATGGAAGAAGATCTTGAAGGACAGTCTTGTATGTTAGAAGACAGTTTAGCCTTACAAGCCGCCGAGAAATCTTTCTTCGAAGTACTTCAAGATCAAACTCCTCCTCCTTCTGAATCAACCAGAAAATATCGCCATCGAGATGATGAAGATGAATTTGAAGGTGGACGGAAATCGAAACTCCCTGCGATTTCTAACGTGGATGATTTGGCTGAAAAATTCGAGGAAGTGTTGTTAGTGTGCAAAAGTGATGAACATGGAGAATCATCACCGAACAAAACCGGACGAGTTAAGAGTTCATCTAACCGATCCAAGGCGCTTAAGTCAGACCAACCCGTTGATATGAGGAATCTACTAATGCAATGCGCACAAGCAGTGGCGAGCTTTGACCAGAGAAGAGCATTTGAGAAACTCAAGGAGATAAAAGCAAACTCTTCTAGCCAAGGCGATGCAACTGAAAGACTTGGTTACCACTTTGCCGATGCGCTTGAAGCACGTATAACCGGTAACATGACTACACCAGTATCCGCTACTTCAAGCAGAACATCAATGGTGGACATTTTGAAAGCGTACAAAGCGTTTGTTCAAGGTTGCCCTACTTTAATAATGTGTTACTTCACCGCAAACCGAACAATCTATAACCTCGCTTCCAACGCAACGACGCTTCACATTATCGATTTCGGTATTCGCTATGGATTTCAATGGCCTTGTTTGATAAAATCCTTGTCAACACGTCCAGGCGGACCACCCTTGCTCCGCGTGACTGGAATCGAGCTGCCTCAGTCCGGTTTCCGTCCATCGGAGCGAGTAGAAGAGACCGGGAGACGACTAAAGAGATTCTGCGATAAGTTCAAAGTCCCGTTTGAGTATAGCTTCATAGCGAAAAAATGGGAGACAATAACTCTTGACGAGCTAGTGATCAATAAAGAAGAGACGACAGTTGTTAACTGCATCCTCCGGCTACAATACACGGCTGATGAAACCGTGTCTCTTAATTCTCCGAGAGACACGGCTTTGAAGCTATTCAGAGACATTAATCCTGACCTCTTTGTGTTTGCAGAGATTAACGGGACATACAATTCGCCTTTCTTCCTAACGAGGTTTAGAGAAGCGCTGTTTCATTGCTCGTCGCTTTTTGACATGTATGAGACGACAATACAAGACGAGAACGATTGCAGGACTTTGGTGGAGAGAGAGTTAATCATAAGAGATGCAATGAGTGTGATCGCGTACGAAGGAGCTGAGCGGTTTGCAAGACCCGAGACTTACAAGCAATGGCAGGTTAGGATATTGAGAGCCGGGTTTAGGCCAGTGAAGTTAAACAAACAGATTATGAAGGATGGGAAGGAAATAGTGAGAGAACGTTACCATAAAGATTACGTGATTGATAACGATAACCAGTGGATGTTTCAGGGATGGAAAGGAAGAGTCCTCTATGCTCTTTCTTGCTGGAAACCTTCTAAGATGTAACAAACAATTATCTAGTCATTTGCAAAACTGTTAGCTTTTCATTTCTTTGCTTTTTCTTCACAAAGATTTTGTAGTATCTGTTGGCTTTTGCTCTCATATATATAAGGAATGCGTCTTTTCTTTCTTGCCAAGTACATGTTCCAAATTTTTTCAAAGACAACATCTAAGTCAGAAGCAAACACAATCAAACAAAATCCAAACAAAAGTTCCGTAACTTTGTTATAATTTACCAAAGGGCAAATACGAAGATCGATGTTGCTGTCAATGGTAAATGCAGTTTGGCTTTTAGCATATGAGCAAATAGAGAAAAAAGTAGATTGAGATTTAATTATGGTAGTTTAGTTTCTAATGAATGTGTTTTCAGTCGAGCTGTTAGTCAATGAACACCTTTCAAATTGAATATGTACATTTAATTTCCAATATATACAGGCAATGAAATGTGTTTAATTTGATTCACCACCTCTCTCTCTCTCTCTCAAGCATCTCTCTCTCTTTCTCTCTTGGTATGAACAATCTAACTGGTAACATTCATGAGGATCTGTTTTGTCTCAATCATTTGAATCTTTTAGGGATTCAAGAGAATTCTCTCTTTTGGATAGTTGAGTCATGCAATTGTTAAATCTCTCAAGCCTTGTTCGTCTCAATCCAAAAAGTCTTCGACGACATGCCTCAGTTATCTAGATGAAGACCCTAAAGAATACGGGAGTGTACTCTTCCAAGTCATATATTCTTTGGAAGAGTACACTCCTGTAATCTTTGGAGTTTTCAAAGCCACTTCCACTGATCATAAACCTAATTAAGGTTCCCCATGTGTGCAAATGCTAGACGGTACGTTCCCTGATTTTTCTATGCCTCATATTGCTTCCTATATACAAAATGTTTTTCATTCATTTGAGCTTCAAATTCAAACATTCAAGAATCATGATTTACTTCATAGGAAGAGGAGATGTATAAACCATCAATTACGGATTTTGTGGATGTTGATTTATATGATGGAAGGATCTTTTTCTTTCTTTCCATCATAAAGATCAACATTCACAAAACCCGCAAATGATGGTTTATACATGATGGAAGGATCTTTCTAACAGGTTTGGTACGTATACGAATCTTTTAAAATTTGTGATTATTTGTGTCTATGTGACATAATTAAAATGGAATATAATCTACGGGTAGATCATTCGGTCGTTGAGAGCTTTAGGAAAGACACTGATAACGTTTGGAGTGTAACTAGTGAAAGCAGTAAAATCATTTGACCATCCTGTGGACAAAATTTATCTCCTGCTCATGTTTTAGACACGACAAAGGCGTACTGATTTGGGTGCCCTTTCAAGATTGTATAATTTGGACCTTGCTCTGACTGAGGCAGCTTGGGCTATTTTTTACGATTTTGAAGGAATGACTTGTCATATAACTGATTTTGTTCTGTGTGATTGTAAAATTTATATGAGAATTTGCTGTGATGGTAGATGAGTGGAACGGTATTACAGCAGCTAGTTATGATTTAGCTACTAGCGCGCTTAAAATGTTCACGAATAAATCTCTCAGCGTGAGACGGGTACTTATCTCGGACATAGGCTCGAAGACACTTCTGGTACGAGAAATCTATCCATCCACCATCTGTTCTCACAACAAAGAGACACCTCGAATGCCTGAACTGAGGATGCCGATCAACCTGCCATTAACAATTCACCACTTGTTAGCACATACTTTACTAAAGAAAAATGAAAAGTTTTCATATAACCATGTAGTTAGTTCTATTAAATACATCATGTAAGTGAGTCATTTTATCTATCATGGTGGTTCGAGACTTGATCCAAAAGATGTGGAGGAGGTCAAATAAAAAGACATATCAGGCACCTTGGATATAAGTACGTACCATTATAAAGTCAAGACCGCAGCCGATTTTATCTTTGGAGTAGGGGTGATAAGCAAGAAGCTTTTCCATAACAATTTTCTCATCCTCGAATTCTAACCGTTCTCCATCCAAGTACCTGCTTATCAAGAAGAGAAACAGTTTACCAAGACTGCAAAATCAATCTACACGAAAGTATGCACTGAAGCTAGCTTCACATATCAATAGTTCACTACAAAAAGTTCCCATTTGGCTACTGTTCCTGAAAACTGAAGATACAAGAGCATCTATCACCACATGGAGAACAATTATTCTGCACTGAACACTATAATCCAATCAAATAATCTATTGTAGATAGACCTCAGCTCAGTAATCTACGGATTCTGCGTCATTTTTCACAAAGGCTGAATCTCTATGTTGTTTAAGAAGCTAGGAACCAATGAATTTAAGATTGATCCAAGCCAGCTTATATAGAACATGAGAGCTTCCTAATTCCAAGTAATTCAAGAACAATCATCGGCATTCAAATCATCTAACCTAACACTCGAATCATAAACTATTCTACAAAAGCGACTGTGAAATTCATTTTCTGCGGACAAGCAAAAATCACCTATCGGAGTGAAGAATATCTTTAGCGAGAAGAGCTATAGGTTCAATATCTCGAAGAATCTCCGCCTCTAGATTCTTCCATTTCCGATAATCAGGATCTTCATAACGCCAGCTGTCATCTACAAGCGGCGTCGAGTTCATCGCCGCCGAAGATTCCTCCGCCGGCGAATCATTCTCGCGAAACTGTGGTTTCTCGGCAAGAGAACACCATAGACGCCGACGGTGAGAGAGGAATCCAGCCGCCGCGATACTAACTTGATGGCGGTGATTGAGAAAACCGTTGCGGAGGAGCGGAAGGGTTCTGAGGAGGAGTAGCGAGGTCATTGACCACGATCGAAATCGATCCCAATGTGTAAACCCTAATCTGTACAGTCACTCGACGAAGAAGAAGATGAGTGAGGGAAGTTTGAAACAGTCAGATATTTTGGGAAGACGAAGAAGAAGATAAGGAAGAAAAGCCCACAGGCCCATATTTATCTCATATTTGACGAAGCTGGGATTCGACCCACGTAGCTAAAGACTCTCTCAGGTCTTTTTCACCGATATTTATTTTTTGATACAAAAGAAGAATTAGTTGTCATTCTGTGCCGTTAGATTGATCCTTAACACTTCTATAAATATCTAAAAATACGATCCAACGGCTCAGATGCGTGGCAATACTGTACGTTACTCATCACCGAATCTTTCTCCTCTTTTCTCTCTCCAGCTGGCCGAACCCACCGGCTTTGCCCACTTTCTATCTTGGGCCCACAAAAGCAACTTGGTAAAATACTTGGTGGTGAATTACCGAAACACCCACGGAATTAGCTTACTTGGCCTTTCTCAATCCAGGTGGCTCATCTTACGTGCCTAATTTGGTAATTTCGTAAATAATCGCCTACAACGCGACTAGTGTTACGAAACGAGTACTCGTGACGTGTTTTAAAGAGATTCGTCGGTCGGAGATATTTAGAAGATCTAAAATATCAAGCTAACTCGTCCACGTTGGCACTAACACGTGGCCCATCTAGAATTAGATATTGCGCTTTTCTCTTATCTTTTGCTTTTCTTTTTCCCCGTAAAAGATACAAATACTTGAAATAATTGATATTTTCCTCGTCACAAAAAAAAAAAAAAAAAACCCAAACTTCTCCACGAATTTCCAATCTCTGGTTTCTCCGATCCAAAAATTCTCATCGGATTCGTAGCTTCGAAGGACCGGAGACTGAAATCGGAAGTGAAAGATGAGCGATTATGAGTTTTCCGGTGACGGAGATAGGGTTATGGAATGGGAGATGGGATTACCAAGCGACGAGGAGTTAGCATCGCTTTCACACTCACTGATTCCTCAAAATCTCGCCATGGCGTTTAGCATAACGCCGGAGAGAAGCCGTACGATCCAGGACGTGAATCGCGCATCGGAGACTACTCTCTCTTCCCTCCGTAACGGATCTTCCGGTTCCGGTACCAACACCTCTTCCTCGAACAACGACAGTTTCAAAACCGGCGTCGCGGTGGAAGAAGAAGATCGGGTCGGATCTAGCAGTCCCGGATCCGATTCGAAGAAACAAAAAACATCCGACGACGGCGGTGGTGGCGGTGTGGATCCATCAACGGCGGAGGAAGGAGATTCAGGAACTGAGGATCCTTCAGGGAAGACATTGAAACGACCTCGTTTAGTGTGGACGCCGCAGCTACACAAGAGATTCGTTGACGTTGTTGCTCACTTAGGGATTAAAAACGCCGTTCCGAAAACGATTATGCAGTTGATGAATGTAGAAGGACTCACTCGAGAAAACGTTGCTTCTCACTTGCAGAAGTATAGAATTTACCTCAAACGGATGCAGGGATTAACGAATGAAGGACCGTCTTCTTCTGATAAGCTCTTTTCATCAACGCCTGTGCCTCCACAGAGCTTCCAAGACATCGGAGGCGGTAACGGGCCGGGGAATGGATCGGGTGGGCATATGGGAGTGCCGATTCCGGTGCCGTACGGTGCACCGCCGCAGCCGATGATGCAGATGCCGGTTTATGCGCATCATATGGGTATGCAAGGATATCATCATCAGAACCATGGTCATGATCCTTATCATCAGAATCATCATCATCATCATCATCATCATGGGAATGGAGGATCTGGTGGGTTTGATGCGAATGTGTATACGATGCAGCAGAATAAGTTTGGATCCATGGCTTCTTATCCTTCAGTTGGTGGTGGAAGTGCGAATGAGAATTGAAACGAAAATCTATAGATGGATCAGATAGGCGAGAGCTTTGTTTTTGCTCTTGAATTTGATGATTAGTCAAGTCTCTGTCTTTAAGTACAGTTAATTCTTACACGGCTTGATCAATATTAATCAAGTTTATGTCTTTTACTTTACTATTCATGGTATACAATAAAGTCTTATGCTTTTTTAATGTCACTTGTTCTATGCATTTTAATCTTGGCAAAGCTAACATCAACTAAGTTGAAATTGATTTAGGATTCTTGTGCTAGTAAGTATTTAAATTGATCTCATGTGACTTGTGACTTGCTATCCAGGTCAGAGTCAATTCATCATTGGATTGATGAGATCCGTGTCTAATTTACTCTTTGGTACTACTTAATTAACACTGAGTGCTTGTAAGTGAATTAAGCTTTGAACACAAGAGAGCTACATGTGCCATGTGCCTTGCTATTGTCTTGTGTGGTTAAAGCCATATGTAGTGCTGCACAAGTATTGTGCTCATCTAGATTACAAATAAAAACAGTCACCAAAGTCATAGTTGTATGCCCTCCGGTCTTGGTTCCTCTGTCTTTTCGATGCTTTTTGATTCAGCCAATATATTTATAGTACCCGGTAAGGCAGTGTAAGATTCTAGGTAGATTGAGCATATCTCTGAAGCCTTATCTCCCTTTTTGTTTTGTATATCTCAGCGAATTTCCATATCTTTGGGTACATTGATCAGTATTAGTTATACCTTTCTGGAATCCTGTGAATCTTTACAGGTCTTGATTGTTGTTACAGGTTCTTGGCTTCTGGTACTTTTCCACTTCGCCACATCCACTCAAAATGTCTTTATCTTTTGCCGAGTTTAACTCCGCCCCTTTACCTCATTGCATCTATATAGGAGATTATACAAAATATCATGTCGCAGATAAGCCACTCAGTATACCTGGAGCACAATGCATACTCGAAGCCGTCTCTTTGCTTATGAGGTAAATCCCTTTGCTTATTGTATGTAGAACTTATTAAAGAGATGACCAAGAAGAACCTCTCTTGTTTCTCCGCATTGTTAATTGTTGATTTCTGTGAGTTAACGTTGGACACAATCATGTTTGTTTACTTTTAGTATATAAATCAGTCCAACCTTTCATTGGATTGGAGAGCCACATACCAATGAGCTTCCAAAAATCCAACAAAAGCGAAAGTCATTTACTTTTTCTGGCTGACATAGAGTTATTGGTTTTAATTGCTAACGTAGGGTTCTACTTTGGGTTTAGATAATACATTTTAAGACCTTTTCGTCTCCATTATAACATCATAATTTTATATATGATTCTCTGCACGTCATACATTCAGTGACTACCTTATCCTCACATTATTTTTGTGCCTCCTTTGATAAAAAGAGACATTCTACTTTCACCACATGTAATAAGTAATCAAAGAAAAAAGCCAAGATGTTTCTTACTTCTTGGTCCTCCTCTTCTCGTCTTTGGCTTCATACCAAAACATGTTCCAAACAAAAGGAGTTGTTTTTTTTTTCAGGTGCAACAATTTTATAACTTGAGTCAACTGCCAAAAGAGAGGCGTGTATTTTGATTTGAATTGCATAAAAGTATAAAACAGCCATGTACTTTAGTAAATTCAGTCAGCTCTTATATTATATGGATTTCAGTTTCTTCTCTCCGTCTCCAAGTAGCTGACAAGCTCATCCAATGCAGTGTGTGAGGAGCCTCCAATTCTCACAGAGGCTTTGACCTTCTCTTTCAAAGCAATGGCTCGTTTCCTCATGTCTTCATCCACAATCAACCTCTTCACAGCTTTCTCAACCTGTCCTCTTTCTACATCACCTTCAATCTGAACTCCTACACTCCAGACGCTGTCTACATACATTGCGTTTAACTTCTGCTCACCGGTAAACGGCCTGCAAATCATTGGTACTCCTTCAACAATGCTCTCGAGAGTCGAGTTCCATCCACAGTGGCTCCAGAAGCCTCCCACTGCAGGATGCCCAAGTACTTTTATTTGCGGTGCCCATTTCACAGTGTATCCTCTTTCTGATACCATCTTACTCACTTCCTCTGGCAATGACTCCGAGCCAGGGACCGAGCCCGGTCGAATGACCCATAAGAAAGGTTGATTGCTATTACACAATCCCCAAGCCATCTCCAAAACTTCCTTGGTTTCCGTGACACCTAAGCTTCCCAAGCTTATGTATATGACTGACCTCGGTCTCTGCTTGTCCAGCCAATCAATGCAGCTTTTGTCTTGTTCTAGTAAACTAGATTTTGTTGAAGCTGTAATGTGAAGAGGGCCTACAGGGTACACCGGAATTCCCAGTTTTGGTTGCAGCCATGACAGAGCCGAGCTCTCTAGGCAGGTTACCGTGTTGAAAATAACACCTGAAGCTGTTCTTTTGTTGGCAATTTCCCTAAAAAGCTCGAAAAAAGGCTCTAGTGGCCCAAATCCTGAAGTTGCTAGATGTTTGTATCTTAATGGATGCATATTTTCCACCACCTTGTCTTGCACTTGAGGATCTGCAAAGTGAAGAAACTGTGTTTAGTGAAACGAGTGGTTTCTATGTGGGTACGTAAGCTAGTTTTGGGCACCTTCCATGTCGACCAAGAACTTGTGGGTATTGACTTTGCTTAAAACACAACTTGAAACTTGATTTGTAGCGCTTTGAGTGCTAAAGATGACACTGGGAATCTTAAACTCCTTAGCTGCAGCTTCACAGAAGTACATGGGCTCATCGTAGATGATACATGCAATATCATTGCCTTGTTGCATAAGCAACTGACCTATACAGTCCTTGAAGCTTGCCTCACTTGTTCTGTTGAGCTTCATCAGAAACTCTACTGCCCCGAGTCGCTTGAGTTCAGACTCTGGTAAGCTTTCTGGTATGGTGACAAATTGAAAACCAGAAAAGCGTTGAGAGGAAGAGCTTACTTGATTGAATCCTCCCTGAGCAATTGTAATTGAGAAGCCCTTCAAGTTAAGGGCTTTCCCGAGTTGCATAATTGGAGTTACATGACCTTGTGCCGGAGTTGGAACTAACACTATCCTTCTCTTTGCTTCCATTTTCTCCATTGATCAACCTCTCTATCTTTCCCCCACTTTCAACGCATAAGAGCTCTAAATAAATGGTTCAAATAATTATTAAAATCCCATTTCCGTTGAAAATATTCCACAATCTTCCAAAAGATGGGATTTTATTTAGTTATAGATATGAGTTGTTACTCACGAGGCAACTACTTATTCTTCTTAATACAATAATTACAAGAAAAGCTGTGTTTTTTTTGGCTCATACCAGAGTTGGTGGATTCATGGGTGGCTTAAAAATTAATACCAATATAGTAATATTGATCATAAGTATTCAATCATGGTGCATTCAGTGCACCGCCTTCAAATAATTGGTATACAATTTAAGTATTCCTCATTTTTCTTCAATTTAAGCCCTCGACTAGTTTAGATGCGGTTATTGTAAAAAGGTTTATGTGGAACGAGTTGTTTTGGTTTTTAAGATGCAGAATACTAGTTTGAGTAATCTAAGAGTTCATATTCTCGAACCAAGTACTAGAAACCTCTCTAAATAATTATTAAATATTCCCATTTTCTATTGCTTCAAAGAGTCCTCATGAAGTGTACAAATTCATCTAGTGAGTTGTGTGAAGAACCTCCACTTCTAACAGAGGCTCTGAGCTTCTCCTTCAAACCAACGGCTCTCTTCCTCATCTCCTCTCCTTCTCCGCCCACCATTAACCTCTTCACAGCTCTCTCGACCACTTTTCTGTTTAGCTCACCCTCTACTTGAATCCCAGTTCTCCAAACACACTCCAAGTACCTCGCATTCACCTTTTGATTGGTTGGTTACTAGCAGCCAATCCGAAAGCCATTTCCATCACCTCATTGATTTCCATCAATGCTAAGCTTCCCAAGCTTATGAATATAACCGAATTTTCCTTTCGTTTGTTCAACCATTCTATACAGCTTTTGTTCTCTTCAAGCAGACTTGTGGGAGCTGGGGCCACCATGTGAAGAGGGCCTATAGGATACACCGGGATTCCTAGTCGTTGCAGCCACGACAGAGATGAGCTCTCTAGACAGCTTGCTGTGTTGATTATCACCGAGGAAGCTGTCCGTTTGTCAACCGTGTTCATATACAGCTCCTTTACGCTTTCTAATGATGCAAATTTTGAAGTCGGTAGGTCTTTGTATCTCAGGGGATGAAAACCTGGCACTAGCTCGTCTTGTTGTCCTTTCAGGGGATCCAAGACATTGTTTGTATAGAGTTTGTTGAATACAGAGCGACAAACAAAAGCAGTGGCATTTGTTGTGCTGAAAATAACGTAGGGAAGATCAAACTCTTTGGCTGCCGCTCCAGCGAAGTACATGAACTCATCGTAGATGACACATGCTATCTCATTACCATGTTGCATCAGCAACTGATCCAAACAGTTCTTGAAGCTCACTAAACACTCTTTGTTGAGCTTAATCACAAGCATTGTTGGCCCAAGATTCTTGAAATCAGTCTCTGGTAAGCTGTCTGGAATGGTGACAAACTGAAAATCAGTGAAGTCATCTGAAGGGCTTAGGTAATTGAACTTGGTTTGAGCAATTGTGATTGAGAAGCCCTTCAAGTGAAGGGTTTTGGCAAGTTGCATCATTGGAGATATATGTCCTTGAGCTGGAACTGGAACCAATACTATCCTTTTCCTCGCTTGCGTTTCCTCCATATCCAAGAACAACTAAGAATTAGTCTCCTCAGGTCCAATAATTTTTTTTCTTCTTCTTTCAATCTATGAGATCTATTGAAAGAAGTATCTTTCTGATATAAATTTCAGCTTCTGATTTTGTGGACATTGTTTAATCCGTCTTACGTTTTGTGACCAACGCAAAACTTGATTTTGTCTTCTTGGTTCCTCTCTGGCTTCATTGTAACCAAAAGTTCCAAACTGATAAGTTGTCTTTTTTTGTGAGCAAACTGCCAAAAGAGATACTTGTATTTGATTTGAATTGCTTTTTATTTGGATAAAAAAATGACTACGTAATTATGAAATTATGCAAGATCAAGCATGATCCAAACAACTTATTTGTTGGACATTACTTGATCTAAACAATTCAATGATCTCTAATAATACATGAAATTTAACTTCTTCACTCTGTTTTCAACAATTTGGCGAGCTCATCCAATGCGTTATGCGAGGAGCCTCCAATTCTCACAGAGGCTATGACCTTCTCTTTTAAATCAAAGGCTCTTTTCCTCACGTCTTCATCCACAATTAATTTCTTCACAGCTTTCTCAACTCGTCCTCTTTCAACTTCACCTTCAATCTGAATTCCTACACTCCATACGCTTTCTATATACAGTGCGTTTAACTTTTGCTCACCGTGAAACGGCCCGCAAATCATTGGAACTCCTTCCACAATGCTCTCGAGCGTTGAGTTCCATCCACAATGGCTCCAAAAGCCTCCCACTGCAGGAAGTCCAAGAACTTCTATTTGCGGCGCCCATTTCACAATGTATCCTCTTTCCAAGACCATCTTACTTACTTCCTCTGGCAATGACTCCGAGCCAGGGACATAGCCCGGTCGAATGACCCATAAGAAAGGCTGGTTGCTATTTAAAAGTCCACAAGCCATCTAGAGAATTTCCTTGGTTTTTATGTATGTGAGCCATACTTCCCAAGCTTACATATATGACTGACCTCGGTCTCTGCTTGTCCAGCCATTAAATGCAGCTCCTGTCCTGTTCCACTAAACTAGAATTTGTTGAAGAGGGCCTAACGGGTACACCGGAATTCTGAGTTCTTGGTGCAGCCATGACAGAGACGAGCTCTCTAGACAACATGTTGTGTTTACGATAACAGCAGAAGTTGTTCTTGTAGGACCGCAAAAACCGAATTAAAAAAACATGCAAATTTTATTGAATAACGATAACAAAAATTGAATTGCAACAACTGTATTTAAATAAGCAAAATCACGGAGACAAGATTGCATTTGTGTTCGCAGTAACGTTTAATTTTTGAATCCTAGGATACAACCGATCCGAACTATAACTCGAGCACCCGAGGCATAGAACTCAACGAACTACATCTACGATATTCTCTCGAATTTAAAAGCTAAAAACTTACTTGCTAAAACTACGAAGACGAGAAAGAGCTAGGAGATTTTAGAACTGTGAGTTTTTTTGTGTTTGAGAGCGTGAGGAATTATGAGAGACGAGAATTGCGCCAACGCGCCTTGCCCGACCCGGTTCGGTTCCGTGGTGGTGGTGGTGGTGCGCGCGTGGTATCCTTGTGTCTCTCTATGTGTGGGTGTTATGTTTTGAACATAAGTATATCTTAAGCTCCTTATATACCACATGAAAATTTTTTCCCTGAGGGATGTGAGACTTTTTACATGCACACTTCATTTCACACTATTGGGCTTTTCCAATATGGCCCAAACCAATTTCTCATTCAAACTTCAACTCAATTTTGATAAACCAAATACCCAAATTAATGGCCCATTTGTTTATTCAAAAATAGTTCCAACAGTCCGCACATGAATAGAAATAACTCTTATCATATGACGACTCAACTATCCCTATGGATGGACTTAACTAGCTAGACTAGACATACCTTCGAGACTATATGCAAAAAACTAACTGTATCCGAGGTGGTGGCATTTTTCAGCTTTGAACCATTCATTGTTAATACCTGTCGAGTTACTCGGCCAGCTGGTGAACATGATGTCTTGAACCATCCAGAGTTTTATGTAAACTTAGACACTAGGTATAACATAATTGCTTTTTCTCGTAGAACGAAGTTCTCTATTGTGTTCATTCTGTTCTTGTACATGCTTGGTTAATCATGAGTGAACCTGGAGAGTATAGCCTCAAATAATCTCCTAGAAATGGCCCCATTTCACACTCACAGGGTGATTTACTAGCTGATTGTATTTAACGAAGTATCATGTAACTACTTCAGATATCTTACAAAGCTAGATCTTAAATCATTAAAAGTTTACGCTTAACCTCTACAAGGAAGCATTGTACATCACTTTAGGAACTGGGAAAAGACAATAGTCTCTTAGTGCTTGTAAGTGGATTCAACTTGATTTAGTTGGCCCTTTGAAACTATTTTCTGAGATCTCCAATCATGTAGGTTGGGTTTCCACCAAACGTCCTCTCAATTCATAGGCTTTAAACCCATTGCTTTGTATGATCTCATAACTTGATCTCGTGTCAAATCTTTTGTAAATGTTACCGCTATGTTGTCTACTGACTTGACATAATCAATCGTGATTACACCTCTTGAGATAAGTTGTCTAATGGTCTTATATAGTCGTATAATGTGACGAGATTTACTGTTGTACAGGGTACTCTGTGCCCTTCCTATAGTTGATTGACTATCACTGTGTACACGTATTGCATGCACATGTTTCCCCCACATTGGGATGTCTTCCAAGAAATTACGAAGCCATTCAGCTTCCTCTGCAGCTTTATCCAATGCTATGAATTCAGATTCCATGGTTGTTTTTGCTGTCAGAGTTTGTTTGGAAGATTTCCAGGACATTGCTGCACCTCCAAGTCTAAAGATGTATCCACTTGTGGACTTTGAGTTTTTAGAATCTGCCATCCAGTTGGCATCAGTGCATCCTTCTAAAACTGCTGGTTCTTTACCATAGTGCAGGCCATGATCTTTGGTATAACGTAGGTAGTTCAAAACTCGAGTTATAGCCTTCCATTGCTTATGTCCTGGATTACTTGTGTAGCGACTAAGTACATTTATAGAGTGCACTAAATCCGGACTTGTACATTTTGTCAAGTACATTAAACTGCCAATTACTCTTGCATACTCCACATGTTGCACAAGTTCACCTGAAATCTTGGTCAAGTGAAGTTGAGGATCTACTAAAGTTTTCACTGTCCCATTTGAATACTGCTTGAATCAATCAAATATCTTTTCAGCATAATGGGTTTGAGAGAATGTGAGGCCCTCATCAGTTCTGATGATTTTTATCCCCAAAATAACATATGCTAGACCCAAGTCCTTCCTGTCAAAGTATATCTTGAGCATGCTTTTTGTTTGATGTATGACGTGACCTGTGTGACCGTCCGGTGCCGTGGCACTTCTGCGCACTTATCGACAAAAAGACGTTTTTACCCGAACTGAAACCCTAGAGCCTTTGCCGACCTAAAACCTCTTCCTACACCTATATATACTTGCTTTAGCCTCTTGAGAGAAGGAGAGTAGCCCTAGGCACCACAAATCAATAATAAATATGTATTTTTGTTATTCTCTTTAGTTCTTCATTCCTTTGTAAAAGAGCGATAAAGGCCATGATGTTCTTCTCAAGCCTTGTGGTTAGAGATCCACCTATGTCGAGTACTTATCTATCACAAATCTACTGTTTTATCAACTTCTCTAGTTGCTCCATGTTTCATAACATGTAGAGTAGTTATATATTTAATATAAAGTTATTTTAAAGTTCTTTTGTTGCATCTTTTACATCTTTATTGAGCTTGTTTCTAGATTGATTCTCTATCGTTATTTATACTCAAGGTGTGATCTAGATTAGCTACCTAGTGACCGATTTTAGATTGGTGCCGATTCCAAAAGCTTTTGCACCGATCGGATCTAATATTTAATAGGTTAGACTTCTTAACAATTTGAAAGGTTAGTTAAGGAGTTTAATGATCAATCTTACAACATAATTCACCTTGTAATAACCACGCAAAAGCCAAGTCTATTAGGGTTTGAGTTATAGGTTTCGGAGCCACGAAAGTGGAATGATTCTACCACAGTGATTTGAGTTCTAGAACACTAGTTGCATCTCTTTAAAAACCGGTGTAGAGCATGTTGCATTAGTTCCTTTTAATTGCTTTTATCTTGCGTGTTTTGATTTATCTATCCCTTTATTTTATTGCTTTGCTTTATTTCATTTAAAACCCCAACCAAATAGATTTTCTCTTAGCTTATTTTGCATCATATAGATTTATAGCGTAACAACATAGTCTCCTGTGGATCGACCCCTAAATACTACAATTGTCAACTGTGCACTTGCAGATTAGGGTTTATAAATTTAAAACTCTTTCACATGCCCCAATCTGGCAGCATCACTCGAGCACCCGAGGTCTAGAACTCAATGAACTAGATCTACGATATACTCTCGAATCTAAAAGCTTAAAACTTACTTGCTAAAACTACGAAGATGAGATAGAGCTAGGAGATTTTAAAACTGTGAGTTTTCTATGTTTGAGAGCGTGAGAAATTATGAGAGACAAGACCCTTTATTTATAGTCGGTTGAATATTCTGGAGTATTCCTCAAGTTTCGAATCAGTAAAAGATTTGGAATAATTCCTAATTCTTACTAAGTCGGCTACGAATAAAGGAAAATTTCTGGATTCAGAAATGTAAAATTTCCAAAATCAAAATTTCCAGAAAATTCATTGAGTAAATTTTGACAAATCAATGGTCCAAAATATTACTCGGACGAGGCAAGAATTCTGCCAACCGCCAACGCGCCTGCGTCGGGCTCGGTGGTGGTGGTGGTGCACACGTGGTATTCTTGTGTCTCCATGTGTGGGTGTTATGTTTTTAACAAAGCTATATATTAAGCTCCTTATATACCACACGAAAAAATTTCCCCTAAGGGATGTGAGACTTTTTACATGCACACTTCATTTCACACTATTTGGTGCTTTTCCAATATGGCCCAAACCAATCTCTCATTCAAACTTCAACTCAATTTTGATAAACCAAATACCCAAATTAATGGCCCATTTGTTTATTCAAAAATAGTTCCAACAGTTCTTTTGTTGGCTACTTCCCGACGTAGCTCCAAAATTGGCTCCAATGGCCCTAAACTTGAAGGTCGTAGATATTTGTGTTTGGGATAAATTTAACTCGTTCAAATAAATAGTTCTACCGAATAATAGATAATCGCTTTTTATTGATGAACTAGGTTTTACACCTACGCTACGCGTAGGTTTGTTTTATCAATGACTTAAATATATATTTGGAATCACTAATTTTTAAATTACGCAGGCGTTGACACATTTGGATGAAAAAGTAGAATGGTAAGAAAGTGAAATAATCGTAGTAAATTAAATAATTAATTTACCATAAATACTAATCTATATCGGTAATTTTCGGTGTATAGAGAATTAGTATTTATGATAAATTAATTATTTAGTTGTAGATGTAGCTTTTAATTATTCATTTAGATGTAGTTTTTGAAATTCGAAAGTTTTGCTTTCTTTGGTTAAGCATGTCTTCACCGAATTATTTCCAACAGTTCTCCCATAATTAAGGGGAAAATTCACTTCACAATATATACATCACCAATGTGACAAATAGTTGTCGTAATCAATAAGGTTTATCCCACCGAGTAGCTCCATGCCATTTAGTGTTAGAATCTAATAGACTTTTAGCACATCATACCGATTTGAAATCTTCGTCTTTAATTTGTTACTGTCAACTGTTATGATTTTGTAAGGAGCACAAGTGGCTTGACAACACTTTATCACTTTTTCTGTAAAATTGGTAGCAACTTTATCCTAAAGAAATACACGAACAACTGTCTTGCTGGTTAAAAAGACATATATGTTGGTAACTGAACAATATTTGTAGACAAAATGTGAGAGTGTATGAAAAATGTGATCACTCACTTAGTTGCATGTAAATTTATGTTTTTCCTTGAATCACACCTTTGGCTACGTCAAGAGTTTTATTATTGGAACTCGGTCGGTGAAGTTCTCGTTATTGATAAAAAGCAGTTTCTCAATCACATCAAGATGAAACATGTAGAACATATGTGTGGAGTTAGAACATAGTGATGCTATTATTAAATATAAACATGGAGTAAACAAATATTTACCAATATAGATCTTCATTCAAGTCAGGCTAATTTTTTTAAACACCACAAAGTAATGGATTGTAAACTTTTTCTTTTCAATTGAGTTACCAGCCACAATAACCTTATTCAACCTTGGTTGTTGGGTAAATTTGAGTATAAACTTGTGAGAAGATACCCTATAGTTTGCTTGTTGACAACGACCAATCAATTTTTGATATTGTAGATTTCATCGACCATGAGCTTTGTCTCATATCAACCTACAAGTTTAGCGTTAATGAATGCTTGTATTACAATTAACTGCGTAAATTAATGTTAGAGAGTGTTTATTTTCGAGATGATGAAACGTAAATAAATTTTAGAATACCTTTATCGATAAGCAGCGATTTAACACCCATGAATAAGCCATTTTTTTTGGAATTCACGCTTCTCTGAAGTAGAAAACCCTATGTGCCTAGCATTTTGGGGGCCCAAGGCGATATTTAGTAACATAATATAATTTTAAAAATATATATATTTTATAACTTTTTTTTATAAAATATTATTTTGTAATAAATGATTTATTACATCAAAACCAAATAATAACTTTTTTGTTAAATTATTATCGTTTTTTTTAAATGTGGATAGATTGATTGAACGTGATGTGTAGAGTTAAAAATATATTCATTAATAAAGAGGATATAAACTTAAATGAATTAAAAATATTATACTATAAATAACTTGAATAAAAAAGGAAAAAAGTAAATGCAAACAATTAAGAGATTAAGGATTGATACCAATTGTGTGTTCTGTAATGAGCATGAGGAAAGTATCAATCATTTACTTTTCAAGTGTAGATTCTCAAAGGAAACGTGGGAATTAGCCGGTTAGAGAAGAAATTAAGAGACAAGTTGATCAGAATAGTTTAGTTGAAAATGTGGATATGCTTGTTGCTGATGATAGGAACCAACCAGATTCCTTGTTATTTGCTTACTTGGGATGGAGATTGTGGAAAACAAGGAATGATCTCATTTTTCAGAATAGAAAATGGTCCATCCCAGAGGTTATTAGTAAATCTATTATGGACCAGCAACTTTGGTATCAATCAAATAGTAATTCAGAGATGGAAACAGAGCAGGAGCATAGAGATCCAGCTTGGGGGAATGGTGTAAGACAATTAGGAACTGTAACAGGCAATCAAATGGGGAATAAAACTAATGCATATTCCTGTTTTGTAGATGCTTCATGGATTTCACCGGAGGATAAAGCAGGTTTTGGATGGATTTTGAAGAACAATCATGGTAGAAGTATAATGAAAGGAAGTTCATCTCTGGATCCGATAACCTCTTCTATGGAAGCTGAAGCTTTTGCACTTAGAGAAAATGTGAGTCAAGTCAACAGATGGGGATACAAAGAAGTTATATTTTATGGTGATGCACAAGAACTGTACCGAAGGCTTAATGGCAATACTCCAAGGAAGCAAATACAGGACTCTTCACACCATGGGCTAAGGAGTTACATCCACGATATCAGGTTAATGACAAGTTCTCAAAAGGCATACTCTTTCCAATACATCAAGAGAGATCAGAACAAAGAAGCTGATACATTAGCCAAACAAGCAAGATCCACTTTTCAATCTTATGTTGTCTCTTGGTTTTAAAGTTATGATGTTGAAAGTTGTAAAAACAATGTTGCTAAATCAATGAAATCCTACTTTGCAGACAAAAAAAAAAGTAAATGCAAACAATAAAAGGAAGCGCATAAGTGAAAACTGGAACTCGTTTCCTTTTTTAAAAAAGTTTTTAAGTAATCCTTTTGAAACTATTATGAAGTAAAGTTCTTTTAAACCAATTGAAATAGTAAAAATCTAAAAAGTGGGCCCCAAAATCTGTAAAAAAGGTGGAGCCCTAGACAGTTGCCTTAATTTTTGCACTGCTGGCACGACTTTGACCCTAACAATCACTTCTTTGTTACGTCAACCTTTTTTAAACTTGTTGAGAACCAAATGAGAAAGTGGTTGGGCGGAGGATGAAGGAGCGCAAGGGGTCATCATAAATCAATAAGCACTTTTTCTAAAAGAAAAAAAAGTTTGATATGTCTCAAGAAAGCCGATGTTTCTTTCGATGAAGAGAAAGTTTGATATGTTCCAACTTCCAAAGTTTTACGTTTGATCTCTTAATTTTACATTAGATCACTACTTTAGAGAAAGTAAATTTTATATTGTATTTTAATTTTTCATTTTGTTGAGTTTGACTCATAATAAACTCTAATGGGCCTTATCGTTTTTCGGCCTGTTACACATCAGAACGAGAAAAGAGGAGATTGGGCCAAGCCTATGAGCTGATTATCATTGAGACGGCAAAGAGGAAGTTAAAACACAGAGTTTAAGTCTTCTTCAAGCTTAAGCTGAATCAACAAGTTTGTTACAGAGACAGAAACAAAGCCTAGAGAGAAAAAGAAAGAAATCAAAACCAGAGTTCATCATCGTTTTTTGGTCTTCTTCATCGGAAAACTTCTCTCTAAGCTTTCTCTGTAGTCGTCGTTGTATTCTTCCTCTAAATCTCCTTGTAACCCTAAACATCTTGTACTCTCTTTCTCGTTAGTGAAGTTTCGAGAGGACCGACACTCGACGAGATGTACTAGTGCGGCTAAGAACTCGTATAAGTCTCTGTGTTAATTTCAATTCTGCAAACAAAGCAAATCAGAATTAGATCGGAGATTGATCGGAATTGAATCGGAGAAGTATATCGGAATCGGAGAAATACAAACCTTATTTCTCAACAAGTGGTATCAGAGCTCTAGGTTAGTGCTAAGTAAGGAGGATCCATGAGTCACTGCGGATTAATGAGGGTTATCAGGCTTGATAATCCAAGATCAAGGATCTGCATAAGGAAGAAGAAGTGTTAAGGATCTGAAAGCTATTGTTCAGATTAGTGATCAAAATCAAAGATTGAAATCTTTCAAGCTTACCTTGAGTATAATAATCTGTTAAGTCTTCTTTGTCTCTAATCTTTACCTTTGAGTTTTTTTTTGTGTGTTTCCAGTTCTTGGTATTGCCTAAGTATCTTTGTTTCTGTACTTGCAAGATAGAAACAAGTTCAGAGTTAGTACAAGATAGATCCTACTCTAGGCATATTTGAGATTGAAAAATTTGATGGAAAAGAAGATTTTGGATTATGGAAATTCAAGTTTCTTGGCCAATTGGAGATTCAGGGTCTTACGTATGTGTTGCAGAAAGAGGTTGAAAATGCTGCTGAAGAGCTTCAAGCTCTATCTACACCGATTCAGACTTCAACAACTCCAACTTAGACAACAGTTACTCCAACATCTGGTTTAACTGGTTTACCAACTCCATCAGAGATAAGAGATGCCATGAGAAGAACAGAGGTCAGCACAAGCAGGAAAGATCCAATTAAAGCAGCAAAGGATTTAAGAGTAAGAAATCTTTTGGGAACTTGCCTTAGTGATTTGATTTTGAGAAAAGTGATGAAGTACAATACGGCTATGGAAATGTGGAGAGCACTTGAAAGAGATTATCAAACAAAGTCTATACCCAAAATGATCTATCTCAAGCAACAGTTTGCAAGCTACAAGATGGAAGAGAACAAATCAACAGAAAAAATCTGGATTCTTTTCTTAAGCTAATTGGAGATTTAGAAAACTTGAGGTATACCATTTCTGATGAAGACCAAGCCATATAGGTCCTATCTAGTGTGGGAGATCTAAGTCTAAACCTAGATACAACAATAACAAGGCAAACAAAGGCACTTGCTTCCAGTGTGGTAAATAAGGTCACTGGAAAAGGGAGTGTCCATATAACAATTCTAGAAGATCTAATGAAACTGTTAATTTAGCTGAGAAGACTAAGAAAACTAGTTTCTTATTAGCTAATACAGTTCTTGCTCCGCTGGAATGGGACAAAACAGTTACTTTATCTGCAAGCACTGTTGAAACTCTAGGTGAATGGATTCTAGACTCAGGAGCTACTTTTCATATCACACATGATAAGGATGTGTTATGTGACTTCAAGCAGATTAAAGGTGGTAAAGTTCTAATGGCTAATAACACTATCAGTGAAGTTGTGGGCATAGGGAATGTCAAGATACTAACAGAAGATGACACTACTGTTATTCTCAAGGATGTGGGGGTATATGCCTAATCTCTTATAGCTTACTGGATAAGCTAGGTTGCAGATATGAAGGAGAGAATGAAGTTGTTACTTTCTATAAACAAGATGATGTGGTGTTCTCAGAAAAGCTTATTGATGGTCTGTATCATCTACAAGGAAGTATTCTAAAGGGAGAGTCTAATGCTAAAGAAACCAAGAAGGACCAAACCAGTCTTTGGCATTCAAGACTTGGTCACATTAGTCAAAAGGGTATAAACCAATTGGTTAAAGATGGGTATCTACCTAAGAAGGATATAACTGATTTGGGTTTCTGTGAGAGTTGTGTATTTGGAAAATCACACAAGCTCAAATTCAATGTTGCTAAACGCAAGACTCAAGGAATACTTGATTATGTGCATTATGATCTTTGGGGATCCCCATCAACTCACATCAGTAAGGGTGATTGTAAATAATTTGTGACTTTCATAGTAGGCATGACCAAAATACAACCCTAACCGTACTTCAGACCGTAACCATACCGTTTTAAACCGTAATCATATTCGTAACAGTTTTAAACGGTTAAAAACTGTAATCGTTAACCGTAAAAATATATTAGTTAAGGTTAACCCTTTTTTTAACCGTAACCATTATTAACCGTAATCGTATTAAAACCGTCGGTTAACCATAAGGTTAAAAGCTTAAAGTTTTAACCGTAACAGTATTTAATTTAAATTTAAATGTATCTATAATTTACACGTAATAACTAATTAGTTATGTATATTAGGTGATTAGCATGACATAGGAAAATTATGTATAGTTATATTATCGACTCCAAATCTTAAAATATATAGAAAATAAAAGCCTTATTTATCTACCCGTGAGTTGCTTCTAATTGCCTAATCTATTTAATTCTAACATGTTTTGAACGAACTAAAAGTATTACATGTTGAATTCTTACATCAAAAATGTTTTTGGAGACAAACAAAATTATTTAGTGGCAAATAGAAATTTTAAATCTTAAGTTCAAAAATATTTAAGAAAATCCTAACAGATCTTAAATCTCGTCAGGGAGGGAAAAATAGTTTTTAGAAATTTTGATGTGTTAAAAGATTAGCTATAGCTTTTTACTATTTCACCCACAAACAAAAATAACCTTTATTTGATTTTAATACCATTCCACTTTCAAAACATATTAAAGAGTGAGTTCTAAATATATAATCATAAAACTTCACTTAAAAATTTTTATTCAATTTTTAAAGTATTTTAACTATAACCATAATATTAACCGTATCATACTCATAACCGTATCTAACTGCAACCGTATTAACCGTAACGTATTTAAACGTAACCGTTTTAACCGTATTTTAAATGGTTAAGGTTAAGGTTAACAAAAATATTAATCATGCCTATTTCATAGATGACTATTCAAGAAAGGTCTGGATCTATTTTCTAAAGTCTAAAGATACTGTGTTTGAGGCTTTGAAGGAATGGAAGGCCTCGGTTGAAACTCAAACTGGTAAAAAGCTAAAGTGTCTAAGGACTGACAATGGTTTGGAATTCTGCATCAACAGATTTGATAATCACTGTAAGGAGTTTGGGATTAAAGGACATAGGACATCCACTTATAATCCTCAACAGAATGGGGTTTCAGAAAATATGAATAGGACTATAATGAATAAGGTGAAATGTATGTTATCCGAAACTGGTATGGATCAAAGTTTCTGGGCAGAAACTGCTGCAACTGCTGCATACATCATAAACATGTCACCTTGTACTCCTATTGGATTTAAACTACTAGAGGAGAAGGTGGTCAGCTTAGAAATAGGATTTGGGTCATCTAAGAAGGTTTGGTTGTTCTGCTTATGTTCATCATGTACATGAGAAGACTAATCCTAGAGCTATAAAAGGAGTCTTTGTTGGTTATCCGTGAAACAATCAGACCCATTTTTTTTTCTTAACATTGAAATTTTGAATTAATATTCCCATAAATACTAATCCTTAACTTAATCACATTAAACCAGCAAATCAATCTCAAACGAGCGGAAACAAGCAACCAATAAATACCAAATCATCAATAAATCAAATTAACATTCCATAAACCAATAAATACCAAATCATCAATTCCAAATAACCAGCAACCTAAACAAGGTTCTAAACTCAAATAAAACACATGAAAACAAGCCCTAGATCATCGTCCTCTTCATTGCCATGATTTCACGATCATACTTTATTTTTACCTGCATCATATGGAAAAACGAGATGCGTAAGTATTATCACAAATACTTAGTGAGACAGTTATTCCATCTACGACTATGCACGCATGCATAAAGAATCAATATAATACCAACATCAAACAACAAGCAAACAATAACACATAACTCATCAATAAACAATGCAACAACAAAATGCATGAAAGCATACCATGTGTCGATCGACACCGGGTACAAGTTCATCACAACCGAATCATCTCCTCTCCAATTCAATTGCAACCTGTTCCCATACATTTTTCCTGCAACAAAAACGTTAGTAACACATCCAAATACACAATTATCACAGAAACCATCTTAATTCCAATCAAACAACACACAAACACATATATATTGGTCCATTTACCCAAATAAGCTGTGGGGGCTGGATTCCTACAATTGAATTTGTCGGGTTCACTGAAGAGCTGTAAAATTTCTAGTTAGAAAACAAGAACATTGAGAAGAAAGAGTCTATTAGCTGTGTAGCTGTAAAAAGAGTACAAGGGTCTCTGCTAAGAATTTTTGTGATCCTTTCTAATGAGGGCGATACAACAATATATATAGTGTTCTAAGTCAGCTACGGTTTTTGCTTGAGCTGCACTCCTTAGGTCGACCGGCCCATCAGCTGTTCGGCCCACCTGTGATTCGGCTCGGTCCAATTATATGGGCTGCATTGAATTGTGCCTGGTAAGTTGAGGTCAACTATCTTTAAGTCG